>CACRXP010000021.1:415724-428765 GCA_902702965.1 Spirometra erinaceieuropaei | reverse complement strand
CCGATACTGTCCACTGCTTCTTCACATATCCCCGGAAACTGTTGTTGGATCAACACTGACACCGAGGTTTTAGTAGTAGTTTCCACCCGATTTGCGAATCCGTTAATTTGCCATTTATAGGTAACATAGGCCGAGTAAGATCGTAAGTTATGTTTTCGACCGTCGTTGTCTGTGGCTATTACTACGAATGTCATCTTGAAAACGGGGCTTTGCCACCTATACGATGTCACAAACCGCTTTGGTTATCCAACCGCTGTATTTTGGTAGTTTTGACACGCTCTTCAAAGGAGACGTACTGCTCTCTGTCCTGTTCCGCTTAACCTTCAGTCGCATCGCCTATGGAAATGACTTTTAACCTTAGTAGTCTGTTCTGTCGAATGCTGGAACAAAATCGATTAGGTCTGACGAAGGACATTCACTAAGCTGGCTAGATCAGTAACGATTGTATTTGCCGGTAGCTGGAATGCGGTGAGTTTGCGTAACCACTCACCTTTTTCTACGTTCGCCTTTACTGTCAAGATCGGGTCAAGGACTCGAGCGTCAACCGTAGGTCCCACAGTTATCATTTTTAAAGTGACTACTCGTCATGAGTAACCTGTTAATATATTTATTCAAATTTTACGCAAAACAGATTTCCTTCAGAATTTTAACTTTTCTGAACTTAGACATATTGGGTGAACAAGACTAACTCTTACGTCATAACAACTCAGCATTTGCGCAGTTTTGGATATTAAAGGAAGTATGTTCCTCCCGACTATCGAGTATTTTCCAGTAAAAATTGTCTACAAAAACTTGAACCTGGTACTGGAATTTGGCTCACTATACCGGCGTCATCGTGGGTGCTGTTAATCAAACGACCGCCCCTGCTGCGCCTTGTGGAAGTTGTCATTTCCTTTTTGTGACTAGCTCCTCTCTACACCACGATAATTTCCCCACTTTAGCGTCCTCTCGGGGAAGACTACTGGTCACGTATGATCTTCTGCAAAATTGCGACGAACTGTCTGTTCTAGGCACGTTAACGAAGAAAAAACTACTTCGTGAGATTTAACTTTTTTCCTATTCTCTATTCCACTAATAGGCAATCTACTTGATCCAAACTCACGATCGCCCGGAACCGAAAACAGAGGGCGTTGATCCCCTCCTAAAGGCTTTCCTGGACCGCTGTTTGCAGGTCAATCCAGAAAATAGAGCCAGTGCGGCTGAACTGTTGGAGCATCCTTTCCTCAAAAACACCAGGAGCCTTGCTGGTCTACAGGCGCTTATTGAAGCCGCCCGGCAGAACCTCGGTAAGAAACCCTAAATTCTCCGTCCGCGCGCCCTATCGCCGTCGCGAACCTTCCCTACCCAGACGTGTGCGCTATTTTTTCACGCCTTAAGTTACTTTGACCTCTCATCCATCTGACCGCAGGCAGACTCGCTTTCTTACTGCTGGCTCGGCGTTGTCGACGCACTGACGCTCAGAGTTGTCAGCCGTCTGCGTTTTATGCTTCTTCTTTAGTCTGCCCTTCATCCCTTTCCCCCCCCCCCACTTTTGGTACTGCTCTTTTACTTCCTCTGCTGGCAACTCTACTATCCTAGGTTGCCATGCTCTCTCTCATACTTTCTTCTTTCAGTGTTTATTGTCTTATTCTTCCTATTCCTCCCAATTCTGCTATCGTGTGCTTTATTGACAAAGTCTCCTGGCGTCCAGCTTCCTCAGCTGTGGTTGCTCTAACAACGGAATCCCCGCTGACCGGCTGTTGCGTCCGTTTTATGTTTGTAATATGGTCGAGCAGTCGGTCTTCCCTGCGACAGCCGTCCCTCCTTGTACTGTCATCTTTCCCGCCCCCACCCAGGTTCTCCTGCACATTGAGTTTGCCAATTGCCTTTCTTTTGTGAGTTTCGCTACCGATGTCATCAGCATCATCGTACTAGTAGTCATCAGCGTCATAAGGAACATTCAAAAGCCCCTCTGTATTCACCGACCCCAACTCTCTCACTTAGCCCCGACCGTTGTGTGTTGGGTTCGGATTTCTCTTGTTTTTTCTACGACAATTTGAAGCCTTCACCCGACTCCACTCCTCACACTTGCAAGCACCCACACATAAGTTACCGCCGACCTAACTTTCTATGTTTCAAAGGTATATATTTTATATTTTTAGTTGTGCTCTTTTCTCTTGTGTATGAATACATTTGAATTTCAAGTAATTCAGTATCAAAGGTCGTGGTGTCTTTTACGCGCTTGCGGGAACTTCCGTTGTGTCCCCTTTTGTGCGAACCTTGGGCGTGGAGGCGAATTGTCTCTGCAGCATGACTAACTATGCTCACAGCCACAAGATTCCAGAAACACGTGAATTGTTTGAGTGTTCAGGATACGCATGTCTGTGCGCTTGCACTACACAGCCAGGACCATCCCTTATAAAAACGGTTCTGACACGACAGTTCGACCGTTGATTCCGACGATGTCCACCGTGTGCTACACAGCGGGGACAGCCGGCAGGGTGACTTGTGCGTGAATTAGTTTGTAGTGATAGTAGACTTGCGCTACATCTGCCGCACTCTCGCATCCCCACTCCCCACCTGGGCCCGGTGTCAAGACAGATTCAAGAAGACCGGAGACGGGGGAGGGCGCAGGTGGATGGCACGGTCGAGTCCACACCTTGACGCTCCACTCCACACCCCCTGATCCACAGCATACGCTTGACCAGGACTGTTCACCAACAACAACAACACTCCAAACAGGGGTCACAAGGACAGTGATGATGGCTGGGAATCCATGCCCACCACCTGTACACCCAGCGGGAGCGCAAGCGCATCTACCGGCAGGGGACCAGGTGTCAGTGAATTGCCAGCGAATACCAGACTGCGAGGGCCATGGTTTGCTCATACTTGTATAGCACACGCTTTCGGACGCCCTGACCTAGAAGGGCGACACGTGGCCCTGCATTCAGTCCGGACCGTCACCCTTCAAGGTTAGGTAACCAAACAGTCGTCGACTGAGAGACACTACCCACAAAGCACACACACAGGCACAAACACTCCTTACATGCATGAGAGTGTCACAGATCGCTTGAGAAGGGGCCGTGACAGCCTGGCTCTCAGCCCACCAGTCAACGCACACAACTGGGCAGACAGTCATAGTGCTCTTCACCACATATTCGTGGCATCCGGAAATTGGCACTCGACCAAACCTATTTGCGGGGATATCTTTTGCTCACCTTTGGATATCAAAGTTCGGAGTACCACCGGTCCGGCCATGTCGTCCGTCGCAGCATGAGATGTGCAGGGCGTGACTCCATATCAAATATCTGTCGGAATCTTCCCACTTGGTTTGGTCTGACCCTCTACAAGGGGCTTGTGCCTTTGTCCATGTGGATACGGTTGTTTTTTGCGGTACTGATGACGAGTTTCGGGCTGTCTATGAATTTCACGTAACAGTAGGCTCATTTGTTAGCAGTAGAAAGTCCGTAAACTCGCGAGGCAAGGAACTCTATTACAGGAGCCGTCGCGCATGCCGGATTGTCTACTCAATCAACCCTTTCGCGTGCCATGGGTCCAGCGAAACGGAGGTTCACGATTTCTCAGTCGGCGGATTCAGAATTCAGTCTGATGTTTATTTCCCATTCTCAGTGTTTTGCTTTCAGAATTGCCTGAGTCTGTTTGAAGGCGCACCCACCGGTTACTTGCAGACCGATAGCTTACCATAATAGCGCCTATCACTGGCAAAGTAATTTCCCTGCCAGTACCTGACAAAGCAATTAGTAGCAAAGATCCCTCATGTTAGAGGGAGGGTATCGGCCGAGCTGTGGGTAGATTTAAACATCATTGCTTCGGGCTTACTGTAACTTTTTTCCAGCCAGTAGGCTTCCGGGAGTCGGTAGGCCGGTGTACGACTATTCCCGCGCCTCTTACAGTGCCGTGTAGGAATCAAGTATGAAGTCGAACGATGAGGTCAGCGAAGTAGGAAGGATTGTCGGACTGCAACAAATCGGCCCTCTACATAGAGGTTATAAGCTAGTGGCATTACGAGATGACAGTTTTGCCCACTACCTTGTAAGGCTCCACTACCCCCCCGGTACTGTCCTGGTGCCAGAGGCCAGATGTAAAACGGCGAACCGCCGTTCCTTCAGGCTACTGAAAGCTGACCCTGTGCGGAAAGCCACGAGCGGACCAGGTTTTTAGGCGGTCGGAGGTTCATGGTGCACGATCTCCGGTCGAACCTCCAGCAGAATCAAGGGAACTTTTGCCCAACAGCAAAACATGCTGCATTTTACGGTGAAGGAGGCTATTCGCGCGTGCTTATTTTGAAATATTTATCACAGTCTGTATCAAGAAGATCGGTTTGGTCACCTTCGATGGTACCTGTATCCAGGTTTGCGTCTCCAGTGCATTTAGCCCAATTTCTACTTCAATCGATGTCGATAGACAGGTTGTGACTATTGTTTCAAGTAAAACATTAAGGGAGCTCAGCGCTGCGTACTTCACTTGCATGCTTTATCTGCTGGACAAGGCGTCATATTTTGCATACAAGCAGAAGATTTCAGATCCGAGTCGGAGGTGCGGGGTTGGGAGGACCACTCTCCTGCCGATTGTGTGCAGTAGGTGGGTTAACTCATGAAATGTCAACGGAAATTCCGAAATTAGTTTTCGTTTTGAAAAGAGTAATTAATTGGAGCTGTAAAATTAGTCAGCCTGCAACATAATTCTGTAATGTTTCAGTTACGTCAGGCTGCCGGCTTTCGAAGGAATTTCCTTCCGGCATGGAAAAACTACAGTCTGTGAAAAATGCCTACTTAAGTAGCATGGATTTTTCTCATTGGTCGTAGACAATTACGTCTTCGAATTTTATACTCGATGGAGGGACATAATTCGGTTTTAAAAAAGTTCCTAATTGTGGGAAATTTAAATACCGCGAAAAGGCCGTACATAAATCGCCATGTCTCTGCATTTACCAATGTGGCTTGTAAAGTTAACAATATGGATCAAATCCACTGCTAAATCTTGTGTACCCTATATGGTTCCCCTTTAGTACCGTAGAGAAATGTATGGTTTTCCGTACGCGGAAAACATACGGCTTATAGTTTGGAAACCCTGAATCTAAGTGTAACATAGAACGGGTTCAAAATTATTCAGGAATTGGAAAAGTTTTTGAAAACCGAATTGTACTCTTCCTTCGAGTATACGATTGGAAGAAAACATAATTGTCTACCGAATGAGCAAAAGAATGAAAATTTTTTATGCATGATTTCCATTAAATATAATTGGACTTTTAAGGACGTCGAAAATCATAGGTACATAAGTAGTCATTTTTTACAGAGTGTCGTTTTTGCATTCAGCCGGTAGGAATTTTAGTCAAGAGCTGGCATCCTGAGGTAACTGAATTATTATAGAATTAAGCTGTATGATGATTAGGTTTACAACCCTATTTAATCAATCTTTTCGAAATGAAAACGCGTTGCGGAATTTCGGTTGACATTTAATGAGTTAGCCCGCCTACTGTAATTTGTTTATTCCGCGGTTGGGGCAGAATTAGTGTAATAGGCCTGAGACGCAACCATCACATCAGCCTGTTCCTATTTGCGACTTAGGTTTAACAAATCAACTGTCAATGCTTGAGTCACTCCCTTTCCCCCCTCTCTCCATCTCTCTCCTGCTCATACTGCGATGTCTCCGTATGAACTCTTAACTTAGCACTTTAGTCTAAAGTTCCAAGAACGTAGGCCCACCCGCTGCCCTATATGTCAAAAAATACAAACTGTTCGAAGTGCTCAGTAGTCGAAGTAGCTGTCTGCATATTTTGAGACCTTTGGTCAATCCGGCTTTCGTCACGGGCATTATTACTGAAATTGGTGCGGCGTGAATAGTTTACGTACTGGGGTTCACTTCCCGTCTTTCTTGGACATCGACGTCCTGGACGACTAAAATTCAAATAATCGAACGCACAGTTCTTGTCCCGGCATGGAAACCGTCAAATGAGACCAGCCCTGAATTCCAGTCCTCTTGAGGCGGGTCCCCCCACTTACATATTTCTCCATCTTATCTCAGCATGTAGGTGTTCAAGGCTATTCTGGAGCTAAAAACAGACTGAAACGAAGATATTTGCGCATTACTTAAATCTTGGCCGATAGCGAAATAGCGGCTGTGTCCTCCAAGTGACTGTCACATTTGGTCTAAATACGACAAAAAAACTAACTGGGCCACTAGTGCCTACACTGGAGTCGGTGTGGACGACAGTTGGCTTTCTGTATGTCCTCATCCTGGCAAGAATTCAAGTTTACAAGCTAGTGCAAGTGTTGCGAAGTTTTCACTATCACCAAGCTCCCTTGATCAATTAAACCCCGTTTCAATTGAAAGCGTCCATAGTTCAATCTCAGCTAATGAGACGTCGCCTAAATACAGCTTGGTTATAGTATACATGTGCTCGCATACAGTAGACGTGCTAACTCATGAAATACTAACCGAAATTCTGAAATGCGTCGTCGACTCGAAAAGATTACTTAGATATGGTTGCAATATTAATCACCATGCAGCATAATCCCATAACGATTCATTTAGTTCAGAATGCCGGCCTTTCAACTAACTTCCTTCCGGCCGGCCAAAAAAACTGCAGTTTTTAAAAAATGGTTACTTAATTAGGAATTTAAATATATAGAAAACTTGCATGAGGATATTCATCCTTCTACTCATTTGGTGGTATATAAAGTCTCCTTTATGTGTTTTGCTTGAAAGAAGGCTATAATTTGATTTTAAAAGTTTCTAATTATGAGATTTTTTAAGACCGTGAAATGCTCGTTCACAAAGCATTGTGTCCCTACCTTTACTACTGTTGCTTGTGATGTTTACAATATGGCGCAAATTCACTCCTATATTGTATAAACCGCATATGGTTTCCTCTTAATACCGTAGGGAGATGTATATTTTTCCGTACACGGAAAATATGCAGCCTGTAGTTTGGAAACCCCGAGTGCAAGTGTAGCGGCAGGTCGGGTGCAAAATCATTCGGGAATTGTAAAAGTTTTCAAAACCGAATTATACCCTTCCTTCAGGTATAAAATTTAAAGATGTAATTTTCTGCCAAATAAGTAAGAGAAAAAATATTACTATGCACGTTTTCTCTGAAATATATTTGAATTTATGCAGGCGAGTTTACATTACGGCGGAAACCTGTCAGGCGTGAATAAAATTCAACCCAATTCCCACACCCGTTCTCTCATTCCCCCTCCCCCCCCCCGCATGACTGACAGCCGTCCTGCATTCTGAATATTTGAATTCACAAGAGCATCGAAAATCTATGAAAAAAGTTCATATTAAATACGTAGTCATTTTTTACTGAGCGTAGTTTTGGCAGGCGGCCTGGAAAGAAGTTCATACGAGAGCGACATCCCAAACTAACTGAATCATTATAGGGTTATACTGCACGTCGATTAATAATACAAGCGTAGTCAAGTAATCTTTTCGAGTAGAAAACGTATTTCAGAATTTCGATTAAAATTTTCTGAGTCATTATGTCTACAGTAGTTTTAGTAAGGTTAATTGAACGCCTGCTAGAAAGCAACTAAAAATAGCATATTGAATGGGAAACCTGGACGGCGTAGAGCAGTACTACTAGTATTTTTAACCGTTCAACATAACGGGCATAAACTGCGGGCTTAGTCTTAGACTGGTGTTTCTAACATACTAGCTCTGTCGCCTCGAAATTTCTGGAGCTACGCTAATGATCCTGACCCTGTAGTTGTCCAAAGAATGCGGTTTTTGTGAATCCACAGTCGTTTTACGATGACCCAACAAAAGCTAGTCCTCTTAGGAACAACCGGCGAAGGGGCTGGAAAATTGCTCCACTTCTGTCGGTCCGCTTGACTTTTTAGACTTCATTCAAAAGTGTCTGCTGACAGAGGCCCGAATCTGCGAGTCTTCGCATATAAGCCTTTTTATTGTCTGCAAGACATGATAGTAAACAAAAAGAAGGCCATCCTAAAAATGGTAGGTTCACTGAGTACAAAATATCAAAAGCGACGTCTTCTGTCATTTCAGACGTACCTAAAGCTGGCGTAGATTTGCAATTATTAAATTAACTTTTCACGCAAAACTTATATTTATCACAAATGCAAGTGCATCAGGCTCAAAGTGGGTCAAGCAGGCATAACTTTTTCGGAAAAACAGAATTAAGGTTGGGTTGAGTTTACTTCATTAACGATTGTCATTTAAAAGTATCAGAGGCGGATGAAGAGTGAAAACGCTAAATAAAGTTAGCGGACATAAAAGTCTATAGTGCTTAAGATCGACGTGACGTTGGCAAAATTTTTAGCTTGAGTTAAATACACCTGCGTCTTCCAAGAGTTAAAACTCAAACAATGAATTTATTACTCACGAAGTTCTTCCATATCAAAAGGGCACGACGGCACTGAACTCCGTTTCTGCTTTCCTATATGTAAAAGTTTGCGGAAGCGGATACCCGTAGGAAATTTCCTTAACATGGTGACGGCGATATGCACCTCCCCACCCCGAACTGCATACCCATCAAGTGTCTTTTTGGTCGGCAATGGTTGTGTGTACACCGGAATTATGGTGTGAGACCATTTGTAATACGAGAATAGTTTTAACAGGGGATTTTTAAGGGTGGAGTCCTCCACGAGAGGAAGGGAAAGTCCTGAAGTATTTATAGGGGAGAAAATCATATTTGCTTTGTATGCTTGTTGTAATGGGTAGGGCACAGTTTTGTTTGATTCGAATGTCATTTTCCTCCTTTATATAAATATCTAAGAACACGTTTTCTCTTCCGGAAAGCCCTTATTACCACCTCTCCCGTAACACAGTTGACCTTCCTCCAAACGTAAGGAGGTACGCCTATCCGCCTCCGACCCTTTTTAATTCCATGTTTGCCATGTGTCGACTCGCTTTTTTTCTCATTCTGTTCGGCGGCCGTACATGTTCTTTACTGCTGTATCGTTTTTCATGCCTTCTAAGGCTGCCATACTGCCACTGAGGTACAGCCTCGCACCGTGTAATTGACATCTTCCAGTGGATTTTTTGCAGATGAAAGTCGAGTTTCCATTGTGTTACCAATCTTTGCGAAATCCCATCCATGTCTGTTGAGGCGTAAGTACAGTATTACCTTTCGTCTCAGCAAGAAAGGCTTTAAAGACGTGATCCAGTACTCATTTACTAGCTGTTAACATTTTGATTTTGTACTAAAACTCAGAAAGTTTACAGGCCATAGTAACTGCTTAGAACTTGAGCCAATTGTTTGATGTTCCCCTGCGGCCGACTTTGACGAGCACATATCAGTGCTTGTACGGAGTAGTTGGGTCTGGGCGTAGATCAGCTACGACAGAGACATGGTTCAACGTCATGAAGAGTGACGTATGTTGACCAACACGTGGGAACTTGTCCCAAGAAGGTTTACATGTTTTCTTTGTTTAGGTTTCAGTTACTTTCGGTGATCTTCAAAATCTTCAACCTCAACGAGGGCGCTTATACATTCCACACGTTAAATCTGCTTTAGCCCGAGGAACATAATCACTCGTCCAGGGGAGATAATTGATAAAGCAACAACCATTTACCGTTTAATGGTGCAAGTGACCGATCAAGAAGGCTCGCATGCAAGTCTGTTACTGAAAATTCGATGTCGCCTGCCTACGCCTATATAAACCTGATTGAAAGACATAGTTTGACCTGTCAATCCCCATGCTAACGCCTTCGTGCTGAGATAAAAATTACATTTTATTTTGAAACTGACATCTTAAAATATTCTCACTAACCTCCGTTATGGGAATTTGTCAAACAAAACTGAAGCTTTTGTATTCAAGAAGCATAAAGGTGAGTCATACGCTTACCCGTATGGGTAACAATCGGGAGATGGCACCCAAAAAATCCGTTACCTAGAAATAATACCTTTAACCGTGGACTCAAACGCCTTCAGACTATATCAGCGGTTGCAGGCCTACTTTCACGCACTACTTGGACTTGCCTGACGGCCTAACATGGGCTGGCCGAACGAACATCGCAGGAGGTTACATGGACAATGGTCGCTGTTATCTAACCTTCCCCATCGTTACAGACGTACACCTGAATATACGGCATACATTCGCATTATGCCAGTTTATTACAAAACAAAATCACTTTTAAATAGGATAAGTCTACACAACATGGGACAGAAACAGTTCCCAGGCATCTGTCAAAGACATGACATTGAGGCCAAACCAAAGTCGATACTGTACTTCGTCAGTGAGATCACACAGCTCAACCACATACATGGCGTCGCTCGTGGAGTTTTCTTTTCAGTCTACTCCAGTATGCCTCAATGGCATTGATGTGCCGGCCGGTGGTAGGGTCCTTGAAGTTCTTTGAGTGTTTAACAGATAAATGTAAATAGCCTTCTGAGGGAAGACGATTATACGCCTTCCACTCGTCCGTTACCAATATGCTGTCTTTGGCGACCCATTTTCTAATAAAGGAACGGAGAGTAGGCCAACTTCGATCATTCATCTGTTCAAATAAGGCTTTCCGTCGGCTATGATCGTACATCCCGACCAGCCACCACCCATAAAACCCCTATTACCACTTGTCCCGTAAGACAGGCTGCTTTGGTTAGGCGGATTTTTTGGGTACCATCTCCCGATTGTTACCCCCGTATGTATGAGCATTAGGAGGTATGGAGATGCTGCAGTGACCCAGGCCTAATTTGAGCGAAAACGAATGTGTTTCTACCATCAGCCTCTGAGAAAAGACTTGTCAAGCGTGGCAGCTCCTTGAAAAGTAAACTGTATTTTAAAAAGTTCCCTTGTGATTGTGTTTTACGAAAAGCAGAGAATTTCAGTATTTTTACCCCAGCCATTAATGAGGGAATTGAAAGAATGAGTGAACGGTCTGCGTACGAAAAAGACCCTGCCAAAAAGTAATTTAAAAAGTCAGTCATCGTGAACGACACGGCATAGGAGAGTCGTTTGAGCATGCAAAAATTCTTGTTTTAATAAGCCTGGAAAGCCAGTGTGTGTCACAAAAGAACAAGAAGAGCTTTGCATCCACAGAACAACGTCAGATTAAGGGCAAAATAAAAAAAGACAGCACAGACATCGAAAAGACGACTCTTATCAGCTAACCATAGCTAATGGGCATTAAATTAGAGGAGACTGTGCAGACTAGATAGCGGAGGCTAATTCATTGGGAATCATGCCGAGCCAAGAAGAATTTAAAAAAGCGCGTGAAATTGTTTTTGATACAACAAGAGGACAGAACATTTCAGGAATTATGTGGACGTGATCAGGGCGCCTTCTTCGTGCTTTAGGGATCAAGACCATCTTCCAACATGTGGACACCTATGTTCCCGAGCGTACGGTATATATGCTGCCTCATGGAATTTTAACCGAAATTCGAAAAGGCTACTTAAGTAACGTTGTCATATTAACTATCATGTAACATAACTCTAAAATACTTCCACCATCTCAGGATGCCGGCTTTCGGATGAACTCTTTATTGGCTGCCTTCATGAGCAACATTCCCCAATAGTAATTAAATAAGCAGCATGAATTTTCCCCGTACGTGTTCGATACCTTTATAAAGTAAGATATGTTTTATAGAAAATATGAACTAAAATATTCTCTTTTTATTCATTTGATAACACAATACGTCCTTATCCAGTTTTACACTTAAAGAGGAAGCATGTACCAACTTCAAAAAAGTTCAATCCCCGAATAAGTTTGAACTCGAACCTGTCGTTGCACATGCGTCCACGGTTTCCAATATACTAACTGCGTACTTTACGTGCAAGGTGAATCACATATACGCTATTTAAAAGAGGTTACATGTGGCTCATTAAATTCTCTAATGGATGTGGATCACGTCGTCCACTTTATAAATAGCATTAATTAACGTGCTGATTCGATGCCGTATAATAGGACATTCCGCGGTCCAAAAAAAGCTCATGCCTAGAAACTTCTCTTAAACTGAAAGATACTCTGTCTTTAATCATAAAATGTGAAGAAGACGCAAGTTTCCACCAACTGAGTACAAGGAGGAATATTCGTGTGCATGTTTTCCATAAAATGTGTTTGGATTTATAAGGACACCGAAAAAAACGTGAAAATTTATACAATTTAGGTAGTCGCTTTACACTGCCTAATTTTTGTAAGGCCTCGGAAAAGAACCTCGCTCAAAGGCCAGCATCCTGATTTGGCCGAAACATCATAGGCTTATGTTGTACAATAAATAGTATTGCAACCCTGTCTAAGTAGTCCTGTCGAATCAGAAACACATTTTAGAATTTTTGTTAACATTTCATGGGATGGTAGTGATGAGGATATCTCGCTAAAATGGCCAATGCAGGCTGCCTCCTCCTTGTCGGCAGCACCTATCGGCTACCGATTACCTGTCATTTCGCGGAGGGCTCGAATTCTCATTAGACCGGACCTTCACGATAAGATGGAATCGTCCGTAATACGTTTTGTAAGAAGCATGCATCGGAAATCATGTATAAGTGTGTGTCTGTTGTGCTGTATGCCCCCAAACGGGCCATACAGTATATGCGCTGGACCAACACGGGGGCCCCACTGGATTTTGGTAGGCTTTATCCGAATTTGTACCATAGCAAATGTCAGCATTCGTGGCTCGGTGGCAGGCTCAATTGCCGGCTGACGTCACGCACACTGGGATCCCTGCCGCCCACCCCCGTTGTTGTTGGTAGTTGAAATCCAGATCAATTGTTTGTTATGAACCAGGGGTTGTAGAGTGTCACGCCTAGGAGGGGGTCCGGCCACGCCACCCACCTGCGTCCTCCTCTTCTGGTCTTCTTGACTGTCTCGAAGAGACAGACGGTGCGGTAGATGCTGTGCAGGTCCATCATCACCGTGAACTAACTCACGCACTAGTCCTTGTGTCTGCCCCTACCTCGCTGTGGAACACAAGGTGGACACAGTAGGAAACAACGGCCGAAATGCCACGTTGTTTTCCTATAACGGATTACGCACGAGAAGTGCTGAACCGACAGAGGAACCACATTAGAATCAGTCACGTGCTAATCAAACTGCGCAGAGTCCGTGGATCTCATAATAAACGTCCCTCATAGCA
>CACRXP010000021.1:394499-412676 GCA_902702965.1 Spirometra erinaceieuropaei | reverse complement strand
CCATCCCTCATCATGCAGAATCTAACGCGCCTTTTAACTACTACGACACACTAATAATTGCGGCATGGTGGGCTGTCAAGTGGCGGGGCAACTCGATCCTTCTTCTTACTGCAACTTACATGGCATTTTCACTCAAGTTTAATTCCAGCTGACCGCTTCGGCAACGGTGTATAGAAGGACTCCACTTAACTGTCAGTAGACTGTGGATCGTGTCGTATGGGGTTTTGTCTTGGCATACATTTGCAGGCCGTTGCAGAAAGTACACTGTCAACAACGATTACTTCACACGACCTCACACCTTAACTCAAAATTCGTCATTTTGCGAAATTTACTTTTTGTTTATTGCCTAATTACTGTTCTCATTTCCGTTGTCGTACAATAGCGTGGGACAAGACTTTCGGCATAAATCCAGGCAATTTTTCTGTGTTTTCTTTCATTTTGTCAACTTACTCTCTAGCGTGCTGCCCCACCTCTAAAACTCCCTTTACCATGAATTACGTATGGCGCGATCCACAGTCTACTGACAGTTAAGTGGGGTCCTTATCTATACCGTTGCCACCACTTCTTGTCTTTATAAAAACCTGAGTTCATGTTACGCCAACCAGGCCTGCTGTTAAGTTTTGTCAGCCACTGCGCCTTACCCTGCCTCCGGTCTTCTTGACTTTATTTTGATGCCTGGCCCAAGAATGTGAAGAGGAGAGAGTGTAGTAGGTGCTATACAGGTCTAATATCACGATGAACTAGTTCGTGCGCAAATCACCGTTTCTGCATCCATCACACCGCAGGGCACAGGGTCAAAATCATCGTTCACGAAGGCATGGGATTACGTTCTGTCTTCATGCTTTGTTACCGAAAGAACAGTATTTTTCTCATTCTAAGAGCCCGTTCAATTTTGCTTGCTGGTCTTAGGAAGTCTGTGGATTACTATGACATACCACCTTATCTCGGTGGCAAGTTCTCTGTGCCTTAGTGTTGTTTTAGCAACGACCACCTCAGGGTGATGAGTTAGTCTAGGAAAGTTCACAATACTTAGGATCGAAGCAATCATTAAAATAGCCTTGATTAGTTTAAAGTATTTTCTCTGCTTTTGACCAGATCGAGTTGAAATCCCGTCTCATTATATTTCCCATGGTGTTCTTTGTTGTTATACTTACATATCGTAAACATATTTTACTGATTTGGCTGCGACTTTCAATTAACTACTACCGTTTTGGTGTACGCCGCCTCCCTGCTAGCGGAAATGCTTGGTTAGAAATAATGCTCTGATCTTAATTTTTGAATAGTTCTGACATGGGTCCGCGTCTTAGTGGACAAACGGCTGATTTATTCGTGAAATGATTGGGAGCTTTTCCGAAGAGGGTTGATGGAGAATTTCCACTTTTTAGTAGGTAAGTAATGTTAACAGTACGGTTTTATTAATGTGTATAGGTTTTTCAACGTCTCCTAAGTTTGAGCAAAGAATATTTTCGTCAGTTCAAACTGTCTGTCGGTTTTATGCACCTTTGTGCTAGCAGAATAACGCCATATAAGAATATTATGAAAAAAAACGAGTTTCAGCATCATCTATTGTAAATTATTTTGCAGCCGAGTAGTAAATTTTCAGAATGCACAAGTCCATTTGTCCACTCTAGTATAAAATTGAACGTCGGTTTCAGGAGCTGCAGAGTTCGTTGCACACCATGAAAAGTAACTCAAAAGCATCCTTACGTATCTCTGACACAAATCTGATTTGGACTTTATATTGGCTTTTAGTCCGATGACGTTTCAAATCCGTAAACATACGAAAAGTCGTTGGCACACATGCTGTCACTTACTTTTATCAGATGTCTTCGAATGTGGCATCTTTCCTAGCCTGCTTCTCCATCCTGTGCCCTGTTCACCCAGAACTCTTAGTCTCACGCCATATATCCTTGACTTGTCCACACATGTTTTAATCGAAACACATCCGCATCGGCGCTGGCTATTGGTAGAGACATGCGTGTGTAGGCATTTGAAATACTAGTCTTAAAATTAACACATAATCGTCCCCATTATGATGGTGTTCGTTGTGAAATTTTACAAACGTTTTTTGCACATGAATCGTTTGATTGTGGCTTGAAACTGGAAAGGCAACACACGGCATAAAGGAAGATTTTGAAATTGACATGGGAGAAACTTCTCCACGTAGTCCACGGACATACTAGCTGAGCTGGCAAAAATGTCTGACTGGGTTCATTTTCCGTGAACTATTAACTTGAGCGTGTACATATGTGTGCACACGAATTCAGGCTAATTTTCTGTCGAGAGGCGGCCATGGCTCTATTAGGCGTACTTTTGACTGAATAACGTTACCTTGGTCTGAAGATTCTAAATTCGCCCCATCTTCTTTGGTGGAAATTTCCTGCGCGACCTGGGATTTCTTTGAGTGAGACTGTGTAAATCAGTGTCAAATGATAACTAGTCGTCAGTGGCCAATCGCGATCGTGTACCGTCCAACAGCCACCAACCACGCTTAATATGGTAGGACATAGGGCTTAATGACGAAGTGAACTCGTGCACAAAACTTCAGGTCTCCATTCCTGGGTTGAGCGTATGACAAGTTTAAGAAAATAAGCCATATGAAGGGCCTTTTCAGTTCCTCCTGTTTATGTCGATAACAATTATCGATTATCGTCCGCTCAGCACTATGAGTGAACGCCTGCGAGGACTTCAGATCAGAGCTCCAGAAAAGAACAGAAAATGTGCATAGTCAGGATAAATTGCTGACTATCTCTTTAATGCCACCGAGGGCGAGATCATACTAAATTAGCATGAGTTCCCGTTAATTAAACGTTTGGACAGCAACCTCGGACATTTTTACTCAAATGTATATTGGAATCAGTCTGGGGATTCAGAGTTAAAACAATCTCCACCCTCTGTTGCAACTCCACTAAACTAGATCAGTACCGTGTCCACAGCCAACAGCGTTTTGCATTGTCAAATACTAAACCCTTAAGAAGTCTTCTTTGTCCATTATATAGACAAGAGGTGAAATAGACTGATTTCAGGCATCAAGCCCTGGTAGATTTCAGCAGCAGGTAAGTCAAAAACCTTGGTAACCATGTCAATCTGAGTCAGTCTTCTGAACGCATTAGTAGCTTTCTTCTAGCCATTACACAAAAACAATGCCTTCTTCCTCCTGCCAAGTGTGTGCGTGTTTGCTAAGCGTGGGAACGTACCGCGTTGATTTAGCCTTTGGCTGGAAAGAAGGCTGCACCCTCCTCAAAAAACGAGACGGTGGTAAGACGCGGCTGATTTGTGAGTCAAATCGCCTTCTCTACTGATCGATGCCGTCACTCGCCTCAGCGGCAATTTCCCCTCTCCTAGTTTTCCAGGGTCCCATGGGTAAACCCGAGCCAGCACATCGAATGAAGCGGAATGCAGCCATAGGAACGCCATTTCAAGAGCATGGGAGGTTAAAACAAGGGTTAAAATGCAGATTAGGATCCAAGCTTGTGTGGTTTTGACTTCGCAATTCTTAATGGTTTCAAAGTACGTGAAAGTGCAAATTAAGTGCAAGTCGACGATAAGGTCAAAATTAAACGCCAAAAACGAAACATACCGGCTAACTCGGAGTACGTTTAGGAAAACACTGGAGCGATAGTTCAAAAGCAAGGAGTATACACGGAGACCATAAAACGAAGTTGAGTCGTTTTAGATGTCTCAGAATAAGTCTGATGCAGTGGCATAAATAGATCTCGCAAGGGAATAGTGTGTGTCGGTATATCCTGACTGAGTGACCGAAGTAGGCATTTCGGCCTTGTCTCGGGAGCCCAGGTCTCCAGCCCTCGTAGACGGTAGCATGCTGTCCGTGTTAGATAAGAATTGTCCACATTGGCAGGAATATTGGAATGTTCATTTTTGGGTTACGTGCCATCACCAGCCAATGATATCCAACGGCAGTCGGAATTGTTAATGACTGCAATCAAAGGAATTAACTGATACGCACTCCATCACAGGCAACCTTTATGCAGGAAGCTTTCCCTCGCAAATCTGAAGGGAGGTGTGTAGAGTCAGAGGCTAACTGATCTTTGAAGATCGTCTTACTCGCTGGTAGAGGAAATTAAAAGAGAATCCATGTAGCAGACTGGAGTAGTCGGCGACCTTAGAGTCTTCACTCATTATTTGATGGGAGCATGCAAATGTGGACCACCTCACGCAAGAACGCGACGGCATAAAGGAAAATTATTGTTATAAAAAATTGGCAGACTGGAGGAAATGTGTTGTTTACTAGGCAGGCAGCAGCACCGCACAAAAAATCTCAATATCGAGAATAAAAGTGCATATCTGCATGAGTTTCAATTATAGTCCATTGGAAACATAAAGGACACGTCCTTTCAACTGTACGGTGACTTCCATTCTAGACCTCAAGAGAGACTGAACTCTCTGTACGGATCCCATGTACGTCAGCCAAGCCTCATTAACCATACAGATTTCGAGGTTAAGGTATACAACTGTGTAGCGTTAGCAAAAATGGAAGGAGAACGGGGTTTGGCCCTGGATCGGAGTATACTGATCGAATCCTAACTGTAAAACCTATTCATGAGCACCTTCCGGTCCCAAAAGTGACTCTCGACCCTGCCGCCTGTGGTAGACCCGCCCAACTTAATAATGAAGTACAAAAAAAATATCACATTATTCCTTCCAAAAAGAAAATATTCCCCGCAGTTTTTTCCGGTGATAGTTGCAACCACTGGCGTTCATCAACGCTGCCCATCTTCCCCCCTTCGCGTATACTTTCTCTAATGATGATACCTTGGAAGATGAACTAAGTCCTTGTTGCAACCAGACACAAGCTTTGAAATTCATAAACAATACCGCTTTATTGTCTTCATTTTTAGTATGGACGTGCAACGTATAAAACCACACTGTATTGATTTCAGCTCTGCTGCTGTTGATCACGTGGAACAGGAAACCGTCAGTGCAGCGGAGTTAAGGTCTGGGCCAAGCAGGGAAAACTGTTCAAGAAGTGACTTCTTATGAGACGGCGAGGCGATGCGAAGCAGTGTGTGTGTGTGTGTGTGGACTCGCGTTTCGCAACTGCCACTTTAAACGCTTCGTCCATCACTCTAGGCAATAGAGCCAACGAGTGTTGGGAGAGTTGGCGATTGGATGTAGTGTTCCGGTTATTGGCTGGCGTTCTTTCTTTCTCCCTGTGTGGTTGGCCATTGCGGCAATGGAAAGGATTGATGGCTGCTTTCGATAGTTGGCCATTACCCAACGGCCGCTACTGTACATTCCTGTACAGGCAGAGCTCGTGTCATGTGCGTCAGCGGCTAAAGTGTCATTAGACGGTTGAACAATATCGTTAAGGCTGTGACTCGCTCCCTACATATCCTGAGTCGGAGCGAAGTGGCGCAGACAGTAAAATTTCTTCGAACGCTGGAACCGCTGAAGAAAAGCGGCTGGATTGCACACTACCCCATGAAAGTGCAGTCACACTTTGTAAGTGAATCAAATTCATGCCCGGTCGGGTGGACAAATACCGTATATGCTTGAGGAAGTCAAATATTCGCTATGACATCTAACAGCCATATAACAGCAGTTTTTTGTGACTCTTCTCTGCATACTTCCTGTCTTTGTGTGTATACAGAACAGTTTTTGGATGACCCCCGGTCGATTCGGATAACCACGGTGGATCGTAAAACTACCAAACATCGAGTGAGCTTCTAACAGCACCACCACCCGCGGCATACTGAAATTTTCATACAATCAAAGTACGAAATAGGTAGGGAACTGTTTGCCTCTCCGTTTTTCGAGCGAAGAGCTCTCGTGAACTTAATACATTTTATTCGGGGTTGCAACATGACATTCACAAGAAAAAAAGTCGAATCGGCCAATCAGATGCCAAGTAAGCTGTTATCATATCCTAATAATTCGGATAATATTTGAGTGGCTATATTTCTAGATTTGTACAACTGAGAAGAATAGGAAGAACTGCTTAAAGTTTCGAAATATTGCACGATTTCTGTTTCGTCAAAGTCCTTTATCTGAGCATCCACGATGTGAAGCCCCGGGTTTTGCGAAACGAGTATCAACATATTCGCCTTACTTGGCTATCCATCAGTACCCAGGGAGGCTGCAAAACTCGACTACTCGTTAGCCATTATCATCATGAGTGCTAATTTAACGTTTGCGTGCACAGCATACGCAGCGCCCCTTTGACTCGGCACGCGCCTGCGGTCAGACACACGCTCTTAACCGTTCGTTTAGATCATATACTGCATATCTATTCGAGGCCTAGGCTTTGTACCAGACTTCCGCTTACTCACTTTGCCGTAGTAAGGTGTCACCTCTTTGTGGCACTGAAATGAACTGCGATTTCGAGTGCATCTCTGGAACCAATGAACCAAAACTAAGGCGGCTTTTTCATGCTAATTTATCATGCAAGTAGCGCAGAATGAGTGAGTCATTATGCCTATCCCTGCGCCAGAAACAGTAGTTAAACCACAGTTAACTGATTGGTTTCCACCTGCCTGATGAGGGAGGTCCGTTAAACGCGGCTGGTCAGTTTGAGAAATGCATCTCCGTATATCTCAAGACAAGGGAAATTCTCTGACCCATCTACGTTTTCAGCCCCTGGTTGCCGAATCAAACGAACATTGAGCATCAGCTCGACTTCTAATAAAAATATAAGCAGAATCCACAATCCCACAAAGGTTCATTTCAGGAACTAAATGTGATCGATAGCTAGCAATAAAAAGCATTCATCTTTAAACTTTCTTCTATACCATCCTCGTCAAAGCGTGAAGTACTGAAATAAACATTATGTAGTGACAGTTTAACCATCCTTATGGCATCAGGTATCTTACCATTCAGATTAGTAAACGGCACTCGTGTCAAATAAAGGTCGGATAGTGTTTTGAGAGGTTAACAGAGGAAGCGACGCTCCTCGAACTTCTTTAGTTCTCTGCTATAAGCAAAGGCAGCTGCAGCTGGATTCAATTGCTTATGGTAAACAAAATGACCTACCTGGTAAAGGAAAAGTCCATCCTCTTCGGGGCCTGTTGAGAACATTTGTCGAAAGCCGCTATAACTCCTGTGTTAGCAGTTTTTGTCATTCTACCGGTTCGACAGTAGCATTTTATTTTGACACGTTTCTGTGTTCAAGAGAGACTACAAACCACGGAATTTCACGAAGTGGCGTCATCCGTAGGAGGACTTTCTGTACACGATGCATGCCCTGTTAAAATTCTCTAGAAGCTTCACTTGCAGCTATTGATGATGAAAAGGTAGACATAGTCCAAGGGCTCACATAAATTAGCTCTGACAGAACGCCTCGAGTACCAGCACTTCCTAATTCAGCTAAACTGCGTGCATATGAGCACTGCATTTCGGTAAGCAGGCCTGAATAATCCGAAAGAGTAGGCCTTTCGGTCGCATCCCCTCAGTAGCAAATAACCAATAAAAGGAAAATAAAATAATATGTACTTCTACCAGATGGCGTCTGTGGACTTGCTTCTCACATCATGGCTAAAGACATCCGAGCGAAACATGCACAACCTAAATAACTAACCTTCATTCTTTGCAACATAATCTGAAGTTTCCCCGCCCCGCGCAAATGGACTGCAGCTAACTAAACTCCTTTGCTTAGTGTTGGCTGGACATATTCCTTTATCCACTGGTATTCTAAGCCATCTTTTCCGATTGAAGAATTTATCGTGGTAGAACGTAAACTTCAAGTACGTCTGATTCAAAAGCAGCGACATTCTTATTGATATGGATGCTTTCAGACTTTATAAGCAGTTTTTCTTTACAAGTGAAAAAAATGGCTTCTGGGGGGAAGTTCCACACCTCTAATATAAGTGATACTGCGTGAAGTAGAACCGGTAAACTGTTACTCCATATTCCCCAATGAACACGTCTAATTTTTTTTAAATTTGTTTTGTGTATTTCCCAATTATCCAGCCCTTCCCCACTTTTCTCCCCCCCCCCATCCCCATACAACATCTCGTTCTTTCCCTACTGTTTTCGCCTACGCTTCTTCCTTATGCACTGTTTTGTCGCTCTTTCCCATTTTCCCTTTTTTCAGCCCTACATACCCTCCCCCTTCCCACTTTCCCCTGCTCATATTGCCTCTTTAACACTCGCTCGCACTTTTTCTCTCGCCTTCTCGTGTGTGATGCTCCTAGCACTGGTGCAGAAGCAAAACGAAGGATAAATCTTCATCAGGTACCTAATTAATATATTTATACGGTCATTCCGCCTCCATCCTACCTTATTTACTATCTTGTTCATTTTATACGAATCCAAAGGACTCAGCGTTCACGTCGGGCCATCACAAAGTATTTACCGAAGGGCGAATGCTGACAGTCAGTTAGTAAAGTTGAGAATGAGGACGACCCTATTCTGCAAAAATGCACTTATTTTGTCCCAAGCATTCTAGACGTAATTTAGGAATCAGTTGTCAGCCCAAGCTCAGAGGATTGGTCTGAATTTGTCATGGAGCTGTTTGATACGAGAAGAAATCCCGGCTCCCAAATCCGCAGTCGTAACAGAGGAACGTGAACATGATGTTGACCTTTTTTGCGTTATTCTTTTCCGTAATCTGTTTCAAACCCGAAAGGAGGCCGTTTTGAAGAGGTAAGGATCACTTATTTCAAAAACATGGCTTTCAAGACCTGTTCTCTCCTTCCATATTTGAGTCGCAGATTTGGATTTATAAGAAAAACAGGTCATCCACTGTTGTCTGAAGTAGATTTCATAATCTACATGTCTGTTAATGTATGCGTCTTTTGCGTGTCTTGCATTAGAAAATTCTCCCTCAGCCATTATTTTTCTGCGCCGACGTCAAAAAGGCACATTTCTAGCAAACAAAGAAGTTTCATGGGTGTTTCGACAAATTTTTCCAAAACATCTATTGATTAAGTCAGCCTAGTAGTCATATGGTGGATCCGAGATTTCTTAATTAGAAAATCCAGTCTAGGCAGTCAGGTTACTGTATCAGAACTGGTGGATTGCATAGTTTGCCGTAAGCTGGGCGGGTAATTTGGCCCAAATGTGATTTAACTTATGGCTCGTGGTGAGGCGTCGTAGCCCAGGTGGCTAAGGCATTGGCTGTACTCCGGCCTTACCCTTGTTGTCCGAATCCCACTGAGGTCGCCGAGTTTTTCCCAAATTGGCCAAAATGAGAGGGGTTTCAGCCATAACATTTCTAACGCCAGACGTTTTACAGCTGCACGAACTCCTCTATGTCCCACAGTCCATCAAAGGAAGGATTTCAATTGTAAAGATAAGACAGTATGTCAAGTTTTCCTGGTTAATATGACCTGTCTTCCAGTGGTGCGATCCCAACGGAAATGTCTATCAGACTACAACAGGCTTACGCTGGGAGCCAGAGGTAATGACCAGCATTCGCTCCATTGAGTGCAGTTAGAGCAACAAGTTGAATCGTGAGGTTAGCGTTGGGCTCCGACTGTCGATACACGTACTCCTGCCTTATGTGTCACACATTCCCCATATATGATGTTAATCGAATGGCCTAGCCGCTAACAGTACGAACTGTGTCATGTTCGTTCATTATGATGACCGGCTGCTCAGTCACATGGCGTCTTTGACAACTGCGTTCAGAAGGCCCGCTAAATGGCCCTCAGAAATGAATGACCGGAGTGACTTGCTAGAACTCGGCTGATTTGAAGTAAAATTTAATACGTGAAAAGGAATTAATGATGAGTACTGACTTCTCTATTTGAATGTGGGCAACAATATCTTTGCTTATCTGACCTCCCCTCAAGTTTAATTTATCCCATTTGAGCAAATATATCCATTACTTTTCCTCGGTCTTTTCAGAGGCACGATGTGGTTATGTGGCCGCACCTGATGGACGCAATACTGTTGACCCACTTAATTAATTTGAGTTGGTGTGATTACGTTGGCATGGTGTTGCTATGCGTTGCGGTGTTTGTTCTGTTGCCGGCCATGTTTCTTTGTTGCCGTATCTACCTTTTTTGGCCCAATGCCGGTGGCGCTTATTGACTTTTGGCTTGTCGACACTTTCTAACTTTCGCGTTGGATGTTTCAGGGTTATGGTTTAGGGCTGCGGTTGAGGGTTAGAGTTAAAGTTAGGGGTGAAACGTTAGAGCTTGTGGATAGGGTTAGGGGTTAGGGTTAGGAGTTGGGGTTAGGGTTAGGGTCGGGGTTAGTGTCAGGGGTTAGAGTTAGGGGTTAGGGTACCTATTTCTCAATCACTAAAATTACAACCGCGCATTCCCGATAGCTTTTCTTTTGCATACAATTACTTGAATTCGTCCTTTGTGCGTTCCCCAGCTACAACTGTAATAACCCTTATTACCACCGGTTCCTCATTACAAGTGGCTGGTGTTTGTTTACCTCAGGTGCGGCTACATAACCACATCTAACCTTTTCAGTATCTTACAAAACGACATCAGTGCCAACTTTCGGATCCTGCTCTCCGGATTCTCTTGCTACTTCCTTTCTGACAGAGGCTGTTTATTCGATGTCCTTTTTACGCTACTTGGTAGGGAAGTTCACATGGGATCATAATTTTTCAGACATTAATGAGTGGGCGGAAAGTAATCCAGTTATTCATCGAGGCTTCACCAGATTACCACTTTGTTAGGCGATGCGAACGGCTGTTTGTCAACGAGTAAATTTCTGTTAAGGGCTACGATTGCTTTCGAGTAAATGGTTGCCGAAACCCCCCTGAGCAGTTCTCCTCGTGCGCTTGAATTCGCCGTGATATACTGCAAACGTAGTCGCCACTTTCGATTAGAGAACGCCAAACGGCGGATTTAGTGCTGGCTTGGCTGCAGACCGCGATAAGCCAACCACACGTGGAATAAAAATGAATGCAACGATGTCAGCACATCATCTACGAGGTGAGGCGGGACGCAGACGCAACCGTAACAGTCGTTTTTCGCACCAACAGGAGGCGAGTTTACCTAAGTTTTTATCCAGCGCCAAAAACTTGCCCATTGAATATTCATCCTAGGATTTATGCAAGTCAGTGTTACAAGTATTCGGGTAGTCAGCTGTCGAGTTTTGTTTTTTTATGTGGCATTCTGTAAAGCGTGGCGGTCGCCAAACCTGCTCAGTTCACATCACAAAGGTCATATGCGCCTGTCTGCTTGGATTCCTTCTCAGACCAGATACGAGGACATCGACGGTCACGAGCGCTTGTAATAAAAATAACAGTTCGAAATCATGTGGCCTCATTTTGTAACCAAACGAACCCATAAAGTCGAATTCTCATGATGAAGATATCAAAAAGACAAATTTTAGCTTAGTATCGTGGGAGAACTCAAAGCATACCCTGTGTGCGCGTTTTTTGATATGAATAGAAATTAACCATATATCTCCTCTCGCAAATGCACATATATATATATATGTACTGGAAGATGGGCATCCCAAGAAACATAATTCGAAGAAGAATGAGTCCTTTGGGAAAATGAACAAACTTTATTTCGTAAATTTTCGAGTCTGGTCTGAAGACGAGGTGGGGAACCAAACTCGAAAATTTACGAAATAAAGTTTGTTCATTTTCCCAAAGGACTCATTCTTCTTCGAATTATGTTTCTTGGGATGCCCATCTTCCAGTACATAGGTATGAATTATGAGCGCGAAGTTTTGCTACGAGCTAGACGGTGGGAAAAGTGTGCCATTCGCGAAAGTTTAACGCGAGAACAGTTATCGTTTTTACGCAGATGCCGAAAAAGGAAGATATTGCCCAAATCTGTCAGAGTGAAGCCTCCCATAAAATCAGCTCAAGGATATCAAATTGCATGTCGTTTTGGTCGAACCATGCTTGGCGCATTCATAACTGATGCCCATTACAGACTTCAGAAATTTCGATGGTCTAAAGAACAGCACATGCAATTCTGCCGAGAAAACCTTCCTCTACACTTACTTGAATCTCTGTGCGAAACAATCACCTACGTTTCCGACATCGAATGACAGAAAAAGAAGAGTGTTTTAGACAAGAAGTGGATGTTCATGTCTGTACAAACACTCGCAAACCACACTCATCCAGCTAATTTAGTAAATTTGTCATCCAGAGCCTTCACAATAACCGAAGAAAATGTGCTTTCCAAGGGCATGAAATACAACCTTTCCGACTCAAACTACGTAGACTTTCTTGCAAACTTGGAGTCCATCATAACGTCAGAAGATCCCACAGATGATGAACGTTTCTTCATTCGGAATAGCACTGTACATGCCCTAAAGAACCGAGACTACTTTTCAGTTTTGTCACGCGAGGAAATGAAGGCGTTAAAAACCCTGAAAACTGACAAGAACATTGTCATTCTTCCTGCAGACAAAGGAGGCTCAACCGCAATTTTGACCAAAGATGCTATCATTGTTAGAAGATAAGTCAACTTATATGCCTCTCAACATGGACTCTACCAAAGCACAAATGTCATCCATTGATAAAGTGCTGAAACGTCTTGCAGGAAAGAAACAACTACCAGGAGAAATCGCGAAATCCCTGAGACAAACTGAACCAACAATCGCTAAAATCTATGGACTACCGAAAGTCCACAAACCTGACGTACCCTTACGACCGATAGTATCACTAATCGGTGCACCGAATTACAAGATCTCTAAATGGCTATTCCATAAACTTCATCCCTTAACAAAGGATTGTGAGACTTCAATCGAGAATTCTGTTGAATTCCTAGACAAGATAAGAGGACTGACTATTGATAAAGATGAGATAATGGTGTCGTTCGATGTCATTTCTCTATTCACATCCATACCACTCGATTTGGCAAGGCAGTGCACAGAAGAACTCTTACAATCCTACGACATTGATGTTCCTGCATCTGCCTTGCTTGATCTCTTGGACCTTTGTCTGGAAACGAACTTCTCGTTCGCACATGAACATTATCGACAGCTGAAAGGAGCTCCTATGGAGTCACCTATTTCTGGCTTTCTGGCGGAGGTCACTATGCAAAAATTAGAGGCTATTACCTTACCATTATTCAAACCAAAATTGTGGGTACGCTATGTAGATGACACCTTTGTCATCGTCAAGAGAGATCAGCTAGAAACGCTGCATAACGCCATCAACTCAACACTACCGGGAATTACCTTCACACTCGAAAGAGAGGTTAACAGCAAACTCCCATTTCTTGATGTCCTCGTACAGCGAAAAACTGACGGGACATTCCAGACATCAGTATACCGCAAAGAAACTTACGCGGAAGTAATCCTACATTACGAGAGCAACCACCCTATGGCTCACAAACGAAGTGCTGTTAACACCCTACTTAATCGAGCAAAGACACGTTGCTCTGAGAACGAAGGGTACAAAGAAGAACTCAATTATCTGTTCAACCTATTTTCCCAAAACGGCTACTCTAGAGATTTTGTACGCCGATGCATGAAACAGCAGGAATCAAAAGAAAGAGAGAAGGAACTAGATTGTTCCGATCAGACGCCAAAACCAAAAGATTGGCGAACGCTTCCCTGCATTATAAATGTGTCTGAACTCGTTGAAAGACACCTGAGGAAGCACCAAATACAATTGGCTCACAAACCGACTGCAACGCTACGCAATCAGCCTGTACACCCTAAGGATAGGGTTGGCTATTTGGATAAAAAAAAGAAGTAGTCTATAAGATTCCATGTGGCACTTGTAATGCAGTGTATTGTGGTCAAACTGGAAAATCCGCCTCTACACGCCTACATGAACACCAATTGGCAGTGAAGAGGCGGGACCACTTATCCCAAGTCGCCATGCATACCCTTGAAACTAGGCACAAATTCGCTTGTGATAAAGCACGCATTGTCGGTCCCTGCCCACATAAGAAAGGCCAAGAATTCCTAGAGGCCATTCACTCTGATGATTCATGCATCAATCGACGCATCGATCTTGACGCCATGTACACAATTCTCAAGGAAAAATGGAAAAGGTAATAGCCAATCAAGACGTGACATCAGCCCACAGCATCAACCCATCCTCAACCATGACAGAGCCATATCGATTTTTTGGGCGTGTTCAAATTTTGACTGTTTCTTCACACTTACTACACGTCTGAAGACGAGCAGGGGAACTAGACTCGAAAATTTACGAAACAAAGTTTGTTCATTTTCCTAAAGGACTCATTCTTCTTCGAAGTATATATATATTGCAAAGGTATTATACAGTATACACGAAATAGATACTTTCTAAAAGCCAGCCACGTATTTCGCCGATATTCTGCCGCTGCGTGACACAGCTACGAGGGGTTCGGATCTGCAGAAGGACCCCCAACGTTCTCTTTGCGGTTTCTGGTATATAAACTCCAGAGAATAATTTCGGTCCTGACCCTAAAATGTCATGTCCCGGAGATTTAACTTCACATCCTGCGCTGAGTATCTTCTGAAATTATTCAATTGATATATACATATATAGGCGGAATGATATTACCGACAAAGACAGGGGAGACTGGAATGGCCACTTCTGGCTTATTGGCCGTCGTCAGCCAGTCATACCCAACCCCTAAGTGTGGCACACCCGATGCTCGAACTCGCGACCTGTTTGTTAGAAGTCCAAGTCTCTAACCACACACTTCGGGATTGGGTATGACTGGCTGACGACGGCTAGTAAGCCAGAAATGGCCATTCCAGTCTCCCTTGTCCTTGTCGGTAATATCATTCTGCCTGTATATCATGCGCCGCTGTGCGGCTGATGGTTGGGCTGCAGAGAGAGTCCATAAGGCACAACGGAACGAGTGAGTTCCGTAAGAACGATCGGTGAGCGCCCCCCACCATAAATATAAAGCAATTTAAAAACAGGCACCCCAAGAGATATAATAAGGAAGATGGAATTCTTTGGGAAACACTAAACTTTAATATGATGTTATGATTAGTTAAAGTCTGTGCCAATGCGTGTTAATTGTAATTTGTGATCTCTCCAGGATTGACTGAACCAGTTTGAATCTGCCTTAACGATTTTGTATGCGGCATCTAGATCGATATGCCGGTTGATGCATGTCCCATCTGAGTGCATTGCCTCCAAAAACTGGCGGCCTTTCCTTATTGGGTAGGCGACAACAATGCGAGTGCTCTCCAATGCAAATTTGGGCCCAGTGTGTCCATGGCCATCCGGAATGGATGGTCGCGTCTGTTCACCGCTGACTGATTGTCGTGTATACGGGTCGAGACAGATTTCCCATTTTGACCAAAAAAGACGACATCACAACTAGAACATGGAATTTTGTAGACAACACCTCTTCTTTCGAGGTAGCCAACCCTGTCCTTAGGGTGTACAAGCTGTGTGCGTGAGGTAGTTGCCGGTTGGTGTGTTACGTGTAGCAGGTTTTTTTAATTGTCTTTTGACTAGTTCAGATACATTTTTCACGCATGGGAGAGTTCGCCAGGTGGTTGGTTTTGGTGCCCGAGCGACCGTAGCATTAGAAATACCTTTTCCCTTGAATTGCTGGGGCCTCATGCATTGACGTACAAAGTCATGCGGGTACCCATTTTGTGAGGACAGTTTGTAGAGGTATTTCATTTCTGCTCGATAACTTGTTTCACCAGAAGTGCTTATGACCCATCTGGTAGGCCTCAGTGGTGGACCGACTGCGCCAGGTGCGTCTGTGCGCATGTTTGTGTTTCTGGTCGCAGCTGCTGGTGGTCAGGGTTATGATTGGCTGAATGATGGCAGAATAAGCCCGAAACAGTGCTGTATCAATCTACCCGCATTCTTTGTCGTCCCTCCTCGCTGCTAGTATGACTTGGCCGACTTCGGCCTGGTAATTGGTTGCCTGTTCGTGACCTTTGCCACACATACGGAGCTTGTTTGCTTTGTGAAGCCAATAGATCGGTGTGCGCCCATTCCTGATTGATATATATATATATGTATGCAGAATGATATTACCGACAAAGACAAGGGAGACTGGAATGGCCATTTATATATATATATATATATATATATTCATATTGACCGAACTGTGAAAAACACGGCGCCTCTCTGGGATTCGAACCCATGACAGTAAGGTGAAGGTCTTAGTACGCTAACATATATATATGTTGTAACCTCGTTATAGGCTGACACGCTGTTTGGTTGTCATTAGATCTATTTCCAAAACAGATAACAGAAGCACACGGGAGCCCCCCAAATAGCTGTTTTTTCAACTTCGCTTAGCACGTATTAGGAGAAATAAAGCCACAGTTTCCTCATTGTCTGACATTGTATGTAGCATTACAAACAGCAGTCATGATAGTGGTTTGTATGATATCAAGAGAAAATCGCTCTATATGCCTGCATTTTCCCGTTTCCTCCCGCTGATGTGATTCTATGCCTCCAATTCTGGTAGATGCGCATGTCGAAACAAAGTTATCAACTGAGAATGCATGAATTAACAGTGTTAGTTGTGCAGGTAATCAACTCAGTTTCCGTGATATACGAGCTATATCCCAATCCGGATAGACAAACTGGACTATTTTAACCCACGACCGCCACGTGAAGTAAACGGCTATAAATTTGAACTAATTCACTAATCTCCATCTGTTACGATCAAGGATTTTATGGGTACGCTGTCAGGCTGAAAGATATTGAAGAAATCTCGCGCTCAGGTCCCAAATAAACAACATAAACTTATGAAACAGTTCAACGAAATTCGAAAGAAAGCCCGCCTTGACAGTTTATGCCCCATGAAGGAGACACGATCGCCGGAACAAGGGCTTCACTTGCCTGATGCTTCAGATTCCTGCCCGAACTCATAATCAGAAATAGTAGCACTACCGCTGCTGATGAGCTGCAAGTAGTCATCTTCGTCTTTGGCTCAAGAATCTTTACTGTTTTGTATGTATCCAAGCCTTGGCAGACTGTCATATGGCCCACAGTGCACGAATAGTAGTAAAACTTGGCCCTGAATTCATCTTTGATCTAACTGGAAAGGACCGAATTTCTCGTACGCTGACGTAACGCCTCCTCATCCTCCTCCTGCACGCACAGCTAGTCTTAGCAGTTGTCAAAAACAGTTAACAGCCTGAGAGTTAAGAAAACGTATGGTGTGAACAAAAAAATAAAGCTACAAAGCAATAATAGATACAGGAAAAACTTAACTCTGGGAGGGGGGGACGCTGCATCTCTTGCAGCGAAAAATTATGGAAAAACGGCAAAGGTAAATAGCTGTATAGACTTACAAAAAATGCAGCTCTTTCCAGTATTCGGTTGTCGTAGCGTGAAGAATACCCTGGGTTAAGTCCAGAAAGTCCCGAGCTGAAGTTAGTTAGTAGAGCTTGTTGTTTGGATAAATTCACGTCCGACGAGATGCAATTGGGGAGTAAGAACTGGTTGTCGCAACTGACTTAAACGTTTTGAGGCACGTAAGCCTACTCAATGAAGCAGTAACACCAGGCGGCATGCGGACACTAAATACGCGTTACCGCAGGCCGAAACCGGTTGTTGTGTGTATATTAGCATACTCAAGCAACAGTACAGAAAATTTCAGGTGTACAAGAAAATGCGAAGAGAAAAACCGAGAATGTACAAAGATCTACAAACTCCATCCAGCTGGATTCGTATGCTAGTCTATATGGGCTCGCCAGACAACTTTCAGTAAGTAAAACTGGTATGCTATCTCGGCTGTGGAGTAACTTGGGCAAAAAATTCGAAAAATTTAAAGGGTGTTTCCTAATTATTATAATCTAACCAAGCGAACTGTTTAAGTAACATCCCAGCAAGAGGGTCCGTAATGGCATGGCTTCCTCACTATGATAGAATTTTCCGAAAAATTGCACGAAATCCTTACTTTTCGCCCCGATGTATAAAGGTACACTAAGTGAAAATTGTGCCTTTTGATTTTTTGTGCATATTTCTTCGTTAACATCATCCTGAGAATGCACTAGGACTCTGCAGCATCGAGAGTCTTTGTTTTACTCATTAAAATTATTTATATTTAAAACTCTGAACTATATTAGCGTGCTGTATTTCAATGGTCTATTACCGGATGAGACAAGTACAAGTGTTAGAAATATAAATTTGAAAATCCTAGACCGCGTGGAAAATGACTCATCAGGTCATACTGAGCGGAAGTCAGAAAAGGTTATATTCCTTCTCCTCTGGGTTCAGGCTGGGCGCTAGAAAGTAGTCACTTGGAGACTCCTAAGCAGGCAACAGGAAGACGTTGCACGCCGCGTTCTAGAGTCAAGTGGGCCTGTCCGACTTCTTCGACGTTTTCAGTCAACCGCATTTCTCCTAAAATAACT
>CACRXP010000021.1:365370-378825 GCA_902702965.1 Spirometra erinaceieuropaei | reverse complement strand
CAACTGGATGGTGGCAGTGGTCCCAGTTGTGTGACGACTGCCTACAACAGGGTCTGCCAGCGCATCCCGTAAATGTTGGCATTTGTTATTGCGCAAGGATAACGCCTGCCAGAATCCGATGTGGCCCCCGTGTTGGTCCAGCTCATCTGACACGTGGCCCGTTTCCAAGCCGCGACTAGTGCCGCACCATGATGGACCTGTCAGAAACATTTTAACGAAGAGTGTGTCCATGTTCTGTGAGGACAGGTTTTCCCTGTCAGCCTCACTCTCACATCCCTCTGCTAGTTCCCACATGGTAGAACAATAGCCTTTAAATAACATTCTTCCATTCAGATGTCTTAGGTCCACCCATGAAATAAACTACTATTTAATAGAATTAAAATCTGACCCTCAACCCTCTGCTCCATACTGATTTTTATTGGTTGCTTAACATTTGCTATTCTGCCCTCCCTTATATTACTGCACAGGCCTGATGATTAATGATTGAATGCGTGCGTTTGCCGGACATGATTTCTTAAATGTTTACATTATTTTGTTAGTCTACAGTCCCCACTGATTTTCGATGTTTTCACGAATGGGATCACATCTTGTCGAAAGTATGCGCTTATGACTCACTTCTTGCGCTCATTTTGGAAGTAATTACGCCAAATTCAAGTGCGACACTTGTTACAAAGGAATATTTCAGTCTTAAAACGTTTCCTATTGCCTATTTATGTTGAAGTCCAAATTGAGTTTGAAGTAGTCCCTCATGTCATCAATGCACGGCTCGTTCCTTTCCTTCAAATTGTCTTCACATAAACCATATGCTACTACGGATATCACCTTCTGGCGCTCATATAATATTCCAGTCAAGACAGGGCATGTTATGAAACTTGTCAGCAGTATTAATAACCAGGAAGATAATAGGCAGCACGAAAACCATGCGAGTATCTAATACACCTGCTTAAGCATAGGTACTTCTAAAAATCAGGATGTTTCTTTCCTGTATGCACGGCGTTTGTAGAAGACGTGAATAATAAAGGTTTATAAGAAATGAAATCTTCGTGCATCCATTCTATGGAATATCAGTACGTTTAAATGTAGGTCGAAAACTGATGGAACAAGTTGACAGTAATGAGTGGTCATTTTTTTCAAGCATATTTGACTCAGCCAACTAGAAATATACTTACTCCTAAGAAAGCGCACCAAACCGTAAAAATTAGATTTGGATTACTTTCCTCCTTCACTTTTTTGCAACCCCACCCAAGTACTTTTTCCCATTTTGCAATTTATAAAAAAGGCTTACTAGCATTTTATTTGTTTAAGCACATCCTGTTGACGAAGTTTTTTGCCTGGTTTTGATCCGCGGTCACTGGTCTTTTGCCAACTATTCTGTTGTTGTGACCGCGTTCACATCCTCGGTGATGATACTGATCCTGGGCAGTAGCCTTATATGGGATAGACTTCTGAATTCAAGGTTTGTCAGTGTAGATGGAAAACCGTACTGAAAACGCGGCAATTAACAATTGGGGCAAAATTCCGGGGCACAAAACTCCGGTGTGATGAGCGATAACATGCGCTCACTCCTTATACGAACGTTCATACTCCGTTTTATAGGCCTGCACATTAAGTCAAGCTCCGAGAAATGTGATTCCAACGAAACTTGTATGGCAGGCCTGCAATCGGATACAAACAGTTGCTTGAGAAAGTGCACATCTGGACGCCTAAGGCCTACATAACTGTTGTTGCTTATTCTTTTCCGTCAACTCCGGTGAGGACCTAAATCCTAAGCCTTCCCCTCTTCCTGACGTATGCAGATCAAGGAGCGGTTCTTCGCCAAGTTTTACTGACTTCAGATTGAGGTAAGCAGCTACGGTTTCTTTGAAGCTTACAATATACACTAGACCGTGCGCAGAATTTAAAAAGTAATTAAGTATAAATCGAAAAGCTCCTCATGCAAAACGTCTTTAGCAAATTACAGGACTGAAGTAAATAAATTGTTCAACACAACTACCATACCTAGAAAGGAGAAGAGTGCTTCCCCGAAAACCAATGTTATCCATTGCCGTTTCACAGTGACAGATGTTTTAACAACTCAAGAGGAAGCCTTTGTCATAGCCAACCAGGTATTTTTATGTGTTGGTTCCCTAGATGATTTGCCATGTTCGATATGACAAATTATTCAAATCTACAGGCAAACCTTTCACCTTCGATCAAAGGCGTGAAACTGTAAATGCAATGCTGTTAACGCATGAAATTCTGTGTTCATCTGCACAGTTTTTTTATTTCCTTGTATTTCTTTCATGTTACTTCCTTTCCATTTCCTCTGCATATAACCAATAGGGATTTCAAAGGTGCACGCCTACTTTCTCTGCAATGCACTGATACTGAACTCCAGTTGCTTCAGAAGGTCTGTTTTATTCCACGTCCTGTCACTCACCTAGGGTAAGAAAGAGGCAAATCTACAACTTCACAGCTCTTCTGACAGTTTAGATAAATAAATACATCAACTGCTTCTTGCGAAATAGCAATGCAACTTAGATTGGATTTCTATTAATTTTTTCATCAGTTAAGGAAGTGAAACACTTTTTGGATGATCAGACTAGACTTTGCGACACAGCGCAGGTCCTGGGAGTGATGGCGAAGACAGAGAACAATCCGACAGGGCACTCGAATGATCCGAGCTGGAAAACAGTGCTTTTGAATAACATTATTGACCAAATGAACACAAACTAAGCCAGGAGCAGAAGACAGATTTGGAAACTTTAGTACATACTATTTCTTTTTGGTAATTGGTTCTGCTGTCTCTGCCTGCTTCAAATTCATCCCGGGGAAATATTGCTTCAAGGAAGTATTATAGGCGAACAATGAGTGGCCCAAGAGTCCTTTCGTGGTAAGAGTTAGGTCCTCAGAAAACGCGAATGATTGTCCAAAGATTATTGCATATCTTCAGCACGGCATGCCATTTGCTAGTCATGAAGACCTCTCCATTCCCATCTGGAACAAGGACTCAAACAATAAACCAAACTTCTAGGTGTGGGGCATGATCGTTTTAGAGATAATCAGGTATGACACTGATGCGATATGTAATCAGTAGACCGGTGTGTCGACCGAAAGAATGCCTTGGTGTTAACTGGCAAATTCTCACCCGGTTCACTTGGAGTAGTTCCTTTCTGAGAATAAAGTTTCCTCACTATAATGACCTTTCAACTTCGTATGGGGATTTTTTGCATACAGGAGATAATACCTTAAAATTTTCTGCACAGTTTGTCAGTCATTAAAATCCGAAGGGAGAAACGACAGTATCCAGAGCCGAAAGACTCGACGCTCACTTGTTACTCTAAATAACGCGCCACCCACTATAAAACGCCCGATACTCCAAAGCTGCCACTTGACGAAATAACTTGGCCTTCCTCTCGAGTGAGGGCTAGACAATAACGGCTCCTGCTTAGTTTGAGCTCTGTGGTACTTTTCCCCCTGTGGAATCCGAGTCCATGTGTTGCGCATAATAGTCGGCGACTTCACGTTACGTCAACCAGCGCGACAGTCGCATTCCCAGTCGACCTACGGTGGACAGGCCACTGGCGACTGGGAGTGGGAGGAGAAATTGTGGTCGATACCCAGATATAGGTCGGATGTGGTTATGTTGCCCCATTTGAAGTAAACAAACCCCAGTCACCTCTAATACGGGACCGGTGGTACTAGGAGTTTTTACAGCTGGGACCGGGGAACGCACAGGCGACGAGGTCAAGTGGCTGTATGCAAAAGAATAGCTATTGGGAATGCGCGGTTTTACTTTGAATGGTTGAGATATAGTAGCGCTAACCCTTAACCCTAACCCTGAACTCTATTTCTAAACTCTAACCGCTAACGCCAACCCCTAATCCTAACCCCTAACTCTTAACCCCAACAGTATTGTATCCATCAGGTGGGGCTACCAAACCACATCTTACCCAGATAGATTTCTTCATGACAAATTGGCGTTTTTCTCACTACAACAAATTTATCACAGTAAGAGTCGTGGCATGGAAGACTGCCAAATGACGGAATAATTCGGTCCTTCTCATGGTCCGAGAGTCACGCTGTAGTGACTCTTGTGTAACGTGGTCTTTACAGCATCCCCGCATGTCACATGGTTAATTACCTGAGTGGGGTGTCACAACGACGGCCGCTCCGGCGTCTGTCGCGCACGACATCACCACAGACATACCTGACACAACAACAGGCATAACCCCTGCAACCTCCGTCCTCAGAGGTGAGGACCAGGACTACACCTGTCCTCACTGCGATCGCACCTTCACCTCTCGCATCAGCCTGGGCGGTCACTTGCGAATCCATCGCACAGAGACTGGCGAACCAGTGCCTGGAGCACCAACCTACACCCACCGCACTCGCCTCCACTGCCCACACTGCCCTCGCACCTTCACGCATCGCATGGGCCTATTCGGCCGCATGCGCATCCACGAGAGCGGAACTGTCTGCAACTCCGACACACCCACCACATCCAGCAGATCCACCACGCCCAATCCCACCCTCGCCCCATCGCCCTGCGCGCCCATCACCACCACCACCATCACCGCCTCCTCTGTAGCTGACACCGACACCGCCGACTTCTCATGCCCACACTGTCCACGCACATTCACCTCTCGCATCGGCCTGATCGGTCACTTGCGAATCCATCGCACAGAGACTGGCGAACCAGTGCCTGGAGCACCAACCTATACCCACCAAGCTCGGCTCAACTGCCCACACTGTCCTCGCACTTTCAGGCATCGCATGGGTCTATTCGGTCACATGCGCATCCACGACGACCTGCGGTAGACAACCGCCGGCTACACCACACATCCACACACTCCCTACCCTCCTCCACCATGCATGCACCCAACTGCCACCTTCCACGCAAGTGGGAAGTGTGCATCTCGACTCGGTCCCCATGCGGCTTCGGCTGCACGGATGACCTGAGTCTGAGACTATCTTGACACGTCAAGCGTCGAGGATAGGATGGCTGCTGATTGACGCCCGCACTCGGTTCGCGCAGTTCGTCGCGTTGTGTGTGTTTTGTGTGGAGTGGCGGACTGGTGGGCTGGGCGACGGGCTGAAACAGTATCTTCCGCGGCCCTCTCACGCAAGTGAGAGACACGCCGTTCAACCCCCGTTGTGCGAAATCCTGGTGTTTGTGTGTATGGGGGACCAGGTCGTGCTGTGGCGCACGCAGGCATGGTCAGTCGACCGTGTCAGCCACCGCGCCCATTTCCTACTCCAGTCTACTGACCGGCTCGGACAGCGACTGGGGTGTGGGAATGGGAAGGGAGAGTGAGGTCGACGACTCAGCGCACTTTCTCCTCACTATAAACAATCTGACGCGCTTGAAGCTATCACGGTGCGCTAAAAGCCGTGGCTTGGAAGGTTGCCAACTGACGGGGTAAATTGGACCTCCTCCTTGACTGGAGGCGGTCTGAGAGTCAGGCTGCAATGGCTCCTTTTTAATGTGGCCTTTATGGCACTCCCATCACAGTGTGGGATCCGAATCAGGCGTCGGCGGCACGCCTAGACGCGGCTTCGGCCGTGCTAGCCTCCAATCTCTGTTGTGTTGGTCAAAATCCTGGTTATTTGTTGTGTGGACCAGGGCGTGTGGTGGAACGCCAAGGTGAGGATCCGTCCGAGCCATCCACCTGCGGCCTCCCTCGTCTCCGGTCTTCTTGACTCTGTCTTGACACCGGGCTCAGGCGGGGGAGGAGGAGAGAGTGTAGGTAGATGCAGCGCAAGTCTACCCGCACTATAAACCCCTGCGCAAGTCACCGTCCCTGCTCCCACCGCTGCTGCAGCTGTGGGCACACGGTGGGCATCGTTGAAATCGACGGTCGAACTGTCGTACCTGAGTGAGGTCCCGCATGCCAGGATTTAGGAGAGGGATCGTGTGTGGCACGCGTAGATGGACTGCTTAGATTAGTCCGCCCACGCCCAACTCCGTTTTTCTTGACCTTGTCTTGCTACCGAAACTGGGTGGGTATGATAGGGGCATGTTAGACGAGTGCAACCTAAGTCTCCTTCACTATAAATAGGTTCACGCGAATGGCATAGCTGCAGATCGACCTCGTCATTGTTATGATCGGCCTATCGGTCTAGGTGGCTGTTGACTGTTTTCAAGATATAGCAACCATCTCACGTTTGGATTTTTACTTCAAAAAATTAGTAACAAATACACTGATTTGTTTTTGCCAGCAAGGAATAGGAAGAGCAAAAAGTTGGCCAGTAGCTGATGGCGCTTTGGTAGTTCTCTGAGTACGGAAGTTGCCCTTCCTTTTGATGGAGTCGTTGGAAGAAGTAGAAAGAAACGGGAAGAACTAAAAAAGGACCAATAAGCCAATGAGGACAGAATTAGTGATGGGAAAATGAGAGAAAGAAGAAGGATGCATGTCCCTCGACTTTCGTCACACTTCTACTTTGAGGACGCCTTGTATCGACAAGTCCCGGCAGAAGTTCAAGAACTTCATTTTTCATTTGAATTCATATTTTATGAATCCGTCAACCCAATTAGAAGTGTAGCGTCAAATCGTGAACATGTCGACTCTTCAAATGACTAAAAAGCCACTTTATAGCTAATTCTAGCTTTAACAAAAGTCCGAGTTCCCTAACTAGCTTACATAAAGAATTCGCAAGGATCCTCGTTTAGTTTTGAACAATTTTTATGGGAACTTTTATACCTGAACTGCTTTATTTCTTCAAGTTTCGTGATGCTTCCAGCTAACTTCTTGTGTTTTTATTCGCTCCACATCCATAATAATTTTACCAGACTTGTACTTAATGCTTCTTCATTTTGTTCAAAATACTACATTTCGGGGATATCAGGAAACATTTCTGTAGTATCTGTGATGTGTGATTAACTTCTGGCGTAGTTCAATCATTTTGAGCCTTAGTCCACACCTCCGAGGTCCGGGGATGATATTCGAATATTATCTCCTGGAAAAGGGCAAGTTTCTCATTCCGATCCATCCCAAGGAGCACTTGTGGGGCTGTGACTGGACAAACACTGTGGACAATTCAGCAGGAGTGTGGACAACAACAAAACCCCGTGCCAACAAAAAACCGGGCTTTTCCCTCATTGAAGTTGACAGAATTCAGCTGAAATTTCCTCCCCTCTCCCACACTTCAGAGCTAATATGGACGCGGCCTGTCCGGAGTAGAGTAATCACTTCTCGTAGTCGTCAGCCCGGGAAGACCTTAGATTCGAATTGAGATTTGAGGCTGAAAACAGGTTCTGCCTGCTGGTCAGGCGGGAAAAATGGTTAATTTGTATCGTTGTCTGGCATAACTGCGTCAGCTCGAGCGTAGTGTCCAGGATAGCATTTGTGGGTCAGCGGCTCGATTCTATTTTGTAGCACATGCTTCCCTCAATAAAACGTTAACATTACTAGATATTACTTGCTGTAAAAATGTCTACTTTCTAGATCTCCAAAAGGTTATCAGTGCAACATAAGTCAATATCTGCGGAGACACAGGCCGTTGGCCTCAAAGCCTCCATTAAAGATCTACAATGGAGACAGAGATGAGGACTTAGAGAAACCCTGACTGAGCAGTCATCAGTAGGTTGGGCTGGTGAATTTTCCCAAATGTGATTAAACTCCCTGTTGTCGGTCGGGCTTCGTAGCTAATTTTGTCAAAACGTCGGCCATACATAGGCCTCACACTTGCTGTCATAGGTTAGAACCCAACTGAGGCCGCCGAGTTTTTAATACTTGGGTCCGGTGGATAAATTAGAGTTAATTACCATGCTCCCTTTATCACATGCGGAAATATCCGGTTACTAGGACGTAGTTAGTAGGCTGTGTATATAATATCACGTTCGTGTCCCTTGGGAAATGGTGAGTTATCACGTGTTCTTAAGATGCACCATCTTTTCAGCAGGGTTATATTCTAGACTGGTGATTGTCAAGGTGCTTCTTGGGGGTACCGACCGTCTCAGCCACAATTAAGACGACAGGCTAGGCACTCCAATTCCGCACAACCCGTAGCAAGAACACGGAGCAAATCTACAAATCTGACGCGGAAACCTGCTTCTAGATATTTAACCCATGTCCGGAAGAGTTGACCGCAGCGTCCTCTGCGTGGTAGGAGTATATGGTAGTCTAGACCTTTAGCAACTGGATTACCGTATTAAGGGTAACGTTTATCCTGCCTAGAAATGGGATGAAAGCGATCTAAGACAGACGTTCGTTGAGGGAATTCAAGAAGCTTCAGTTCGAACAAGGCGGCGCGCCTCCGACCTCCTTATATGATATACTTGTGCTTCTTTAACCATGACATTCAAGCTTTCATCGGTAAATACAATGACTCGCAGGTTGACAAACGCATTCCTTGTAGTCCTCAGTGGCCTAACTAGAGGTGTCGCTGTGCTTCATAACTCGTTACTCTTCTGGGGTTCCTTTTATGAAAATGTCAAGATCGCCTTGAGCATTGTACTCTTTAAGTGAACTTCATCAAAGAAGTTTTGCCGGAGATTTTCGGGGCGGACCAAATCTACGGTCACGCTCTTCGAAGGGCCGAGTCTCATGCGCCACTGTTACCTACAGTTATGTGACTCGTTTGTGCAGGGTGATGGCGTCGCTTACGTCCTTCATAGTCCTACAGAGTCCAAGGTCATCCGCAAAAGGAGTCACTTGTGATTTGACTTTATTTATTTAATTAGATGTTTTTTAGCATAAGGGTCTGCCAGAGAACGGATCCTCAGAGAAACCACCTTTGACAGGAACCCAGGTTGGTGCATATCACCCATCGTAACTCTTTGTTGGGTGTGCAGGCACCTGATCTTAGCCAGTACAGAATTTGCATCGAAAACTTAAGTCAGCAAACTTTTGAAGGGCCGCTAGTTTGGAAAGCAGTTAGCCACCTCGCTGAAGTTCACATAGACAACGTCTAACGCATTTGGCATTCAAAGCATTCGATTACTCCTCACTTACGGTTGGGATATTTTTAAGTTAGGTGTCATGTGGTAAGTCATTAACAGAAATTAGTCGTCCGCTCTCTCCTAGGAATAATTTACGTCATCGTACAGCATACGCGTCTTAAAATGACCGGTCGATATATATGCGCCTGTAGCCCTAAAACTCGCTTGTTAATCGGCAACGACGTTTGGTAGATGTCATATGTGTGGGAGCTTGCCGTAATCGAACGACTGCTTAAATCTGATGACAAGTGGCTCGGCTAGCTCTTCTGAAAGCTCTCTTTACAGCGACGAAGGAGCATCGCCAGATAGGTGTGATTATAGACAAACTGGATTCAACTTGTTGTTTACTCTAGAATATAATACACCTGAACAGAACTTCAGTTTCCTATAACCCGTTAGAAGCGGCAAAAAGTGCTTGTTCCACAATATTTTCCCTGAACTGAGAGAAATGCATTTTTTGTGGATGTGCTCTTCAATAAAACTCTGGGCTCATGAAGTATAAACTTGAACTCCCGTTAATTGTCAGAGATGACTCACTCTAACCACAAGAACAGTGATGAGTTGCCCATGCGTAGTGCATGCTTCATCTTGCGAGGTCTTACTATTTATTACGAAACCAACTGAAGCTTGCTACTTCAGGGTTCGTGAGACTCTTAAGCTGCCTGACGCCCAGTCCAGCGCGTTAGGTAGGAAGTCGACTTAAAACGGAAGTCGTGAGTATTTGTATATAAAATGACCTGAGAATTTGACATTAAACAAAAACACATTTCTATCACCTATTCAGAAGCAAAGACGCTCCAAATCTGGAGAATCGGCCATGTTCTCCAGGTGTCCACTAGGAGTATTACTTGAGGGACGTTTCGGCAGACTTTTGGATAAACTATTACCGTCCACCTTGTTTGGATGGCTTTGCCCGCTGTGGTCCCACACGAATTCTTCCCTTTTATACTCATTTGCGCAGTTGGTTGCGTTTTATGCTGCCCACCGTCTTTCTACTAACCTTCCGATGTCTAGATTCCTTCCAAACTCTGCAGGGCCTCGGCTGGGTTTAATATCCTACCAGAACCCGAAGAAACATCTATCTCTGTTCGTGGATCAGCCAGCTTTGACTCAGGCTCGTAGATACTGAATCTTCCGACGTAAGCGAATATATCCGTACGAAACTAAGGGCAATTCGAAGATGGTGGCTCCTTCCCTGCCTTGTAGACACCAGCAACCCGTTGGAGTTAATGAAGCTTTTTTGGTGGTCTGTAGAACACAACGGAACCACAGGTAGTACATACAGCAGCGCACGCAACACAGCGTGGTAGTAATAACAATAAGATACTTTTGCACAAAATAGTTTCTTCGATTTCCTGACGTTTCCATGACCTAAAGTTCATTGCCTGAGGGAGTGCAGTCAGATTAACTCAAAATACTAGACAACTATTTTCCACCCAACATAAATATCGTTCCAGAGGTCACCCGCCCACTCTGAAAATTTCCGGAAAACTCATGGACTGAGAATTAGCCTCACTGTCTAGTAATTTTCTTCCAGGTATAAGTGTACCTTAGCTGTAAAAATTAGAGATAAAAGTAATAAAACCTATATCCACTGAAGAGCCTTCTGAATCAGTTGTTTATAGTTCTCTAAAGCTAGAAATGCTGTTACCCGATTAAAGAGGTGGAGACAATTCACTTAAGAGACTTTATTCTCTTAAAAATCTATAAAATTGAAAGACGATCGTCTTCGTCATTTGTGACGGACAGCGTCTTATCTGAGTGTGAAAAAATAGTCAGCTTATCTGTGCCACGAAACGAACTTTCCGTTGACTCCTTTACCTGAAAGGGACTTCGGGGACGGGGTGTCTATGAGTGGTAGCTGAAAGTTGGGCCCTTGGAGTGTCTGGAAGGATATATTTTGCAGTTCTTCTGGTAGGCAGGGCAGCAAAGACTCAAGGACCCAAGGTTGTTCCTCCACTAAGTTAATGAATTCAGGGAGTTGGATCCCCTCCGGTCTCCCGTCCAGAATTATTTTGCTGATGTAGTCAATAGTGTCGCGAATGGGTATGTTGCCCTCCAGCTCTGGGTTTGCAACCGTTATGGAAAGATCAAAGCTGCCCTTGAGGAAGTTTGTTAACTCAACACTCCTCCGCAGAACTCCATCTCCATCCTGGTCTAGTGCATAGAAAACCAGTTCGGCGCGTTCAGCCAACGAACCGCGCAGTAGATAGGAGAGGAAGAGGATAAACTCGAAATCGCTTACAGTTCGATTCCAACCCAAACGTCGGGGTCTGTGAGCTATATGCGTGGCTGCCCGGTGGAGCCCGACAAGCGATTCAGGTTTCGAGATTCCCAGTGTTGTGTGAAGAAAGTCAATAAATTCACTGGCGGTTAAGTCTCGGTGTTCGGTGCCGACCAGGCGGTAGAACATCTGCAACAGAATGGACACCTCCTGCCTTGAAAAGCGAACGCGATCATCTTTTTGGCACTGATCAACGACTGGCTTGATTACAAGGCTTATGTGTGGATTCAACCTTTCTCCTTTATTTTTAATAGAAGTGGTACTGACACTGCTGAGGACTGTTCTGATAAATTCTTTTGGCCGAGCCTGCCTACGGGCCTCGCGCAAACGCGGATCAAATGGATTGAACACCGAGGGTGCCGCAAAATTTGGAAGACCTTTCAAAAATATAATGCTTGGCAGTCGCTGTCGTTTCATGACTCACTGATATCCAGGACTTGCAAGGAATTCTCTATTCACCCTGATGGACCGTGACTTGGTCAATTACGAATCTTAAAAAATCGATAATTAGATGACTTTTAGGACAAGCGTCTTTTAGGGCCCTGAAGACCCACTACGCTTATGCAGCATCTACAGCAACTTTTTCTTGGTTGAGTGAATTCAAAATGTGATATTCAGGAGGTAATGTCGACAAGGATAAGGCGACTTCGCAAGCTGCGTGCAAGAGGTGATGAAAAGTTCAATTTTAAAGAAGCAAAATTAGCTCATAAGGAAAATCCCATGAACCACCAATTGCCATTTGTCCTCAGCCGAATCTGGCGTTTCATACAGACCAGACGTGACTATTTGATGCCACTGGCGTTTATGAGACTCCATGGCATTGAAATTCACACCAGATGTGGTCGCCTAAAATACTCGGTTGGGTCGCAGACAAGACAGTCGAGAAAACAGGAAGGTTACTGCAGGATGACTGCGGGTTTCTTGAAGTTTTATCTCTAATCGGAATGAGATAACTATATGCGATGACCTGCCTCTGGCTTATTGTGCTTTGAAATTCAGGACAGCTAAGACGACCAGGTAACGGTGCAGCAAACGAGACTTGGGACTCAAAGGCGGTCCACTAACCATCATGCTTAACGGTGCTTTTTTTAACTTCACATTTTCATTTACACAATTTACTCCCTGGAGAAACGTTCGAGTGCGAGTCCGAAATACCATGCGGATAATCTCGTCGCCCCGTGGCTGTAACTTCTTCCTCCCAATAGTTGTTGGGAATTCTCTTCTTCGCGCTTACATAGTGGAGTTCAGTGCCTCAGAGGTCATTCAAGGCTCAATGAAAAATCATACAAATCATTCGACCACAATAAATTCTGTTCCTACTCCAAAGAAAATAGTGTGAATGCCTCATATTGAAACTTGCGATTCGTCGATAGGTGTTTAGGTCTGCTTGCTGTGGTCAGACGGCATACGCCAGCCCCGAGACCAGAAAATATGAGACTTCCATACTCATAACATTAGAAGCTCAACATTACAGCTACTCATTTACGGGTGTTTTAATTTGGTTTTCCTCAGAGCAAATTCCTTGGATTCAAATCTCGACTGAGTGTGTTCTAGAGGTGGAACGTTACCCAGCAGCGACCATGGCTAAACAGAGAACAAAAATTATACTGGCATCGGTAGAGAGCTTCATAATCGGTCGTTTGCCATTGCGTAACCGCCTAAGAAGGCCGGAGTATGAGGCGGTTGTTGAAGATGAGGAGAGTTAACTTCACACCGTACTCTTCCCAGCGGTTTTGCCTTCATAATGAAGAAGTTTAGCTAGCCATGGTCACCGCCTTTACGGCGTCCTGCATGATCTCCTGTAACAGCTTAGGTTCAAATGAAAATAGAGCAGCTTAACTGCCTCCTGTTTCTTCAGTTGTTCAACTTGAAAGAACTCATCTACAAGTGGTTTGGAGTATGCGGTCGTCGGTTATCATCGGTAGGCTGGTATAGTGAGTGTGTGACCTGACAGTACACATTTTGAGTTTGCTATTTTTAATATGGGGATAGACACAGAAGAACCTTTTGCAGCAGTCATAAAATGGACTTGAACCAGGAGAAAATGTTTAATTGACGTTTCACACTCACGTGGAATTGACCTTCACCGATCTACATTTATTGCAGGCCTCCGCCTAGTTGTGAGCACACAGTAAGCCCGAAATTATCATTTCATCGTCTCGCATGTTCAATAAATTTTGTTGAACTAATTAAATCCCTAGAATAACAACTTACATTAATGCATAAATGACGGCACACTCCCTTTTCA
>CACRXP010000021.1:310890-340861 GCA_902702965.1 Spirometra erinaceieuropaei | reverse complement strand
CTGTTGTTTGTTCCAATTTTGAGTGTGAATTTGCGAGCCACAGTCAGCGTGCAGAAAGCGTGGTTTCTCACCGATCGTTTAGGACATCTTTCCTAGTCCCTTCCCTCGTGAGGAGTAAGAAGCGGTATCCCAAAAATAGGACTGCTTAGACCTCCCAGATGACTGCCGAACTCCACTACAGGTCACGGTTTTGCGTGGTGAAGGGCGACCTGAGTTTATCTGGAATAGCGTCTCACCTTCTGCGTGCGACTTTCTGAACGTGCGGGGGACAGATGGAATGGTAAGAGGAGTAAAATTACCAGTTTTGGGGACATAAGCAGCACCGGGTACTTTTATTTGGTCTAGCCCGCCGGTCGAGGCGGTTACTGGGGTGTGGCCGCTAGGCAGAGCCTAACTTCGGGTAGCTACAGATGAGAGCTATGTGCTCATTAAGGGTCGTACGGAGCAGCCTCCACCTGCACGAGGGAAATGATGCGACCTGCACAACTTACCTCCTAACTGGACATCCCTACACCCAGTCGAGATCGAAATACTCATGACAAACAACAAGAGAATTATTCGCGGACCGGGTGATGCAGCGCCCATTGGTCACCTAGACCCAGTCTTGTCAGTGGATCAGCAAGGGCGTGAAGAGGGCTCGTGGCTGAGGTTGGGTGAGTTTATCACACTGGGTTTCAACTCATGCGTCAACCACCCTCATTACTGTTATTCCTCCTCACCATCGGCGGAGTAACTTCCGAATACTACGGCGACAAATTACGTAAACTGACCAGGATTATACGAGTCGTTTTTTACTTCAAACACCGATGTCATCAGTGAAAATCGGCAGATGCCTATTCGCTTAGGTAGATCCCTTTTGCGAACCCACTGCCTAACCAATATGGGGAGACGGAGATTGGAAAGGTGCTCACAACACGGCTGATTTAGTACCTTTGACGGTGTCCCATTTCATGGTTTGCGCACCAAATTCACTCCTATTAAAGTGAAGTTGCCTAGTCAGACTACTTGAAACGATAGTGCGATCGTAGACTTCTATAACCGTCAATCCAGTAAAGCGGAGGACCACTCTCGTCACTCACGAATGGGTCAGAAACTAGGTGCGGGTTGTAGCACTTAACAGTTTTTTTTTCGGAGCAAGGAGATACATTTCCCGGAGCGATCTTTTGATGAAAGGAAGTGGCGTAACCAGAGTCAAGTCCGTCAGCCGGCGTAGGATTTTGCAAACGTTTATATCCTTCTTCACGGGATTCGATGACAGAATCATCACATTAACACCGGTTTTGACAGTCAGTATCTGTGGTCGCTGGGGCGGCCGCTAGTCCATAAGGCTTTTTCTCCGCCTAATTCCCCTCCCAATTTGCTGCTTGGTCTGGGTGTGATTTGGCATCGACGTGGCGAGAGCTCTACGCCAATCGACGCCGCACCCCCTGCTGATTGGTTGCAGGCTGACAAAGCCCAGGCGCGTGCACGCGCCTCACGCCGGAGCTAACAACCTACACGTTTGGCACTCGACTAAGGAATACATTTGTTGCCACTGACTGATGAATCGTCTACGTCCGCCCGCTGCAGTAGACGTTGTCCAACTTACTTTGTCTTCCCTGCCTTTTGATTTGGGAAACCTTTGTGTTGTCGGCCGTCATACTTCAACAGGGCACTTCTCGAACAGAATTTTGTTCCTGTCAACGGCGTCCATGCGTCTGTAGACATAAGTCATTGTGTGGGGGACAACGAATTTAAGAACTTCGGGGCCCTACTGTATAGGCGCTTAGACTGAACAAGTTCATCATTGGTGGAATTTCCAATTTGCGTGTCGGCACAAACCCTGTCATTCAGGAGGAGTGATAGGTTGACACGGCGTCCAGAACCGCAACAGAAACTCGTGTCCAACTTACAATATAAGCTACGATAAGCGTATTTCGAGGATGCTCTATCTGAAAGATAGAGTACGCGGCGAAACGGTAACTGTCAGGTAACCGTAGAAATCTATGGACCTACGCATTAATGATGACAATAACGGACAGCTTTGCTTCCGCCGTTTGAGAAAACCCGCCCTCATTGAGTGTACTATGAAAAAGGATGCCCTTGAACAAAACTCCTTTCAAAAGACGCTTCTAGTAACTGCCAGAGGAATATCGAGAAAAACAAGATACTGCTGAACAACGACGCAGTGAAGCGTCATGGATATGTTTAAATCTGTGAAATGAGACATTTAGTTGCAGGAATCCAGACGGCATACCACCAGCAGCCGACTGGGACTTAACCGCTGTCCAGCTCGGATGGCACGGTGCTTCTATCGGACGACAGACGGAATACCCTGGAGCTCTGAGGTGAGCACCTTCACAGAGTCCCTAATCATCAATTTTCATTCTGAGAGCAGGAAGCTAATGATAGCATCGTCTGATGACTTTTCAAGACCCAGGTATTTCACTGACTGAATGTTACAGAACGAACCCCATCCGCCCTCTCGAGGTCTTATGACGAAGAGGTTTCTTTGTCCGCCAGGACGAGGTTTCCTCTGCACACCATGACAACCTACTAGCCATGTGGAAGGCACTGATGCCCATCAATATATTCTCTCGAATCTAGGTTTTTCACAGCAAAACGCTATTTCGAGAGGTGTCGACAGCTTTAATATCTCGAAATAATCTGTATCTCGTTGTCCTGCCATGGTAGAGATGGTAGTTGCTCGTTTTTGCTGCTCTCATCAAACTACTTGTGCCAAGTTGCTTGACCTGTAAGAAAATCAGACACCAGAACCAGATGGTCTTGATAAATTTAGGTCCCTATTGAGTATCAACCGACAACTTATCTTAATCCAGTCACAGATGTAATCGAGGCTGAAGTTGAATCAGCAGCCATGCACTTATTTTCACCTACGACTGCAATGCCCGGAAGAGAGCTTTAGAACAAGTCTGATTTGGCTTCGGACGAAAAGCTGCCAACTTACCAGACCGTCTTGAAGCTTACGAAATTTCATACGCCATTCGCTATTGGTAACCATGTCAAACTGTCTAGAGGTTTGGTTCGACTCTGCGTTCTGCAGGTCGCTGTACATCCGCGCACGTCCTTTTATCACCGGTAAGGCCAGCTACTTGATTTTGAATGTGTCTATGTAATCACAAGTAGCGGTCACAAAAGAATGTGACAGGGTCACAGTCGTCGCGAGGCAGGCACGAACATGTGTCGATAGGCAGACAGGCAGGCACTGCCCCTACTCGCGTTGCGATTGGTCGACGAGAGAGCAGGCACATCCTCCGACCTAAAAAGTGAAATACATCTGGGGGGGGGGGAGGACGCGGCGGAAGGAAACAGAAGACAGTGAACTTGCGGCAACTGAAGCCGGTCGACTGGCCCTGGCCTCTGATAGATTGCACTCGTCCCGGTTGTCAGCGTTATCCATAGTTTTTCTCGACACATCTTAGCAGTGCGTATATGATCGAAAGTCCGCGAACAATTTTCCAATTTGTTCTAACTCGACTGCTCGTGCGATGCAGTTGTGGACTACAACGAGTAACCAGTGTTCATGAAAATCGAGACAGGTCCAGCCTGGCTTCCCTTTGTTGAATGATTGGAATCTGGCGAGAGCTGCATATTGCGTATGTATGTGTTCTGGTTTATTGGCGGGCCGTTCTGCAATAGCCAGGGGTGAGGGGTTAGGTTGGTTGCGCAGGTGAGACTCCCGTCAGTTTTTCGGACGCAATCCGTTAATTGAAAAGGAAACAACTGGATTCTGCTAGGAAGCCACTCTGCGTCCTTCAAAGAAAGCCCTGTTTAACCGTTTTTACTGCTCACTCGGGAAGAATAGCTGGGTTTGCGTGCTCGGGAAGGTAATGCCAGTCTGCTCAACAAATTCTTCGAATTCTGAATTTGTAAATTCTGGGCCACTGTCGGTTAAGATAATTTAAACAGAGATTGCTGTCAGCAGAAAAGAAGGCATTCAGAGAGAGAGAGGGACTTGTTAACTGTCTGACGTTTCACTTAGCAGTATCGACCATCCGTCTGCAGAGACTGGTGTGTCTAACATAACGATTCAAACATCGATTTCGACTATGTGCACCGGGTGCTCCCCACCAGGGTGAGAGTAGGCACGGTGACCTGCGCGTGAACTAATTTATGGTGATGGTAGACTAGCCCTGCATCTACCTTTCTCCTTCCTCCTCACTCACCCAGGGCAAATGTCATGACAGAGTCAAGAAGATTAGAGGCGGGAGAGGGCGCAGATGGCTGGCACGGCGCAAGTCTACACCCAGGCGTGCCACCACGTTCCCTGGTCCGCGAAAAACACTTGACCAGGATTGAAGAAGGAGACACGATCGCTGGGACAAGAGAACTTGAGACGCCGGAACAGCCACTTAGCCAGTCCGTAGGTTGGAGTACCCTTGGGCGACACGATGGGTCGGAGAGGAGCGCCGTCTTTGTGCAACTTAGGTAAGCCATAGAATCGGGCCAAAGCCGTATCTTGGGGTCTCGCCATGCGTCTGTCGGTCGGTGTTATTGCATCTGAGTTCTCCAAGGCCAACAACGTAGCATTAATTTCGCGCGTCAGCGCTTTTACAGGGTTCGCTGCACATGGGACATAAAACTGTCGGTCCTCCAGTAAACCCTTGGCTTTTGAAGGTAGTCTGTCCCGTCCAGTACAACCGTGGAACGCCACTTTTCCGCTGGCACGATGACCAGGTCTTTGTCGGCCTTGAGTTCTCTAAGCGCATCACGTTCGACCTTGGAAAGCACTTCCCGCGGCCTGTGGGCCATTAGGAGAGACGACACTTGGTGTCGGATGAGGCTCTTAGTCTCCTCCTTTACCGACGTCTGACTAAGGACTGATTCCACTGCTGCAATCATGTTAACAGGTTTGGCGTCAGCCGTGTTAAATGAAGATTTGTGCCGTAAAACCTGCATCTGATCCTTCGTTAGTTCCTTTGACGACAGACTGTTCACCAGTTTGCCGTTTCTGGGCGACGTTGGATTGGACAGCTTTCGGGATTTGTTCTCCAATGCGGCGCCGCGTATAATTTACTGTTCGCGGGCTTGTTCAGTCACCCTCTGCAGGAGCAGATTTATACCGATCTCACCCATGAACTCACAGCATCTGGTCTTTTCTTGGTCAATCCTTTGACGGTACTTGCAAAGTCTCGCGTGGTAATCTTGGAGGAGCACTCGGATCATCCCTCTGCCATGCTGAAATACTGCTCGTCTCGTCAAATCCGTGTTAACCGGGGGCCTGTATAAAACATATTTCGGTAGCATATTATTGTCGAGACACCTGTGCAGAAACCGGATCTGCGAATACGTGGAGGCCTCCCGAAGGGCGAAGGTTCCCCATCGCCGGGTCAATTGGCCCGCATCGCGCCCAAATGCATTACCAATAGAAGCTTCCTGGGATTCGTCTCTTCGCTTCTACTTGACCAGGATTTTAACACAACAAAAAGAGAATAGGCGCGGCGGCAGCACAGATCCCAGCGCAGGTGATTGCTGACAGTTCCAGTTAGTGGGCCTGATCGGAGTCTTCAGACTGGCGTTGATGCGCACGATGCCGTATGAAGTGCTGGCTATAGAGGAGTCGGAAGAGTCCGACGGACTATGTGTTACTTCGTCTCTGTTCTCACCGTCTGCGCTTGCGCTTGGTAGGACGGACAAAGTACTGTCTTGTCTACCTTTAGTCAGCTAGTTGTGTCAAAACATGTATACCGTAGACCGGTCAGTGTAGCGAGTGACTGGACTGTAAGTTGACAGTAGCAACTCATCCATTTGCCGTGTCGTGTTATCGTCCCTTTGACCCACCTACTCGACACCACTAAAGTTAGGATCGTGACCCGTGATTTGCCAACTAAAAACTAGGCTCCATCTTACGCACTGACAGTTGATGCTAATGCTCTAACATCTGGCGCGGTTATACTCTCCACGGACACATCGGAGTCGATAGACGACTGACTTCTCTCCGTTTACGATCTGGGACATCAGCTGCCGACGGCGTGGTAGGCCAGGCCCATGACTGAATCGTCTGCCGTTTCAGAAACTACTTTCTTGTGTGGGAGCCTCTACCAAAGCCTGGGCCCACTTGTTCTTGTTGTTCATTCCCTAAGGCGTGTCTGGATCCTCTTTGCGGACGCTCAGCGGTATCCGTTGACCCTGAAGAACCCTAGGCATTGTTCCGAGGCTTCTTCTTCTTATTGGCGGCTGACGTGCTGCAAAAGGCTTCTGCTAGCTTGTTGAGCGTGTGTGGACAATTTTGTTTACTTCGAAGCTGGCACCCGCTGTAATAATTCAACATCGGCATCGTATTGCTCAGTTTCCAATGTACTGTCATTGCCAGTTAGCCGACGTGTTAACGACAGGTGTGAATGTGCGTGAAGGAAAGTCGGTTTACAATCCCCCACCTCCATTGCGAATCTTGTATGCGGGATGGCCGGGTTGTGCAAGAGCATTCAGAACTTATTCCTGTTCTGGTCGATAGGATGAGGGAGTCGTCTGCAAGGCGAATCAAAGACCCGGGTTTGTACGTGGTGAAGACCCTTCGTTGGAGGTGCTGGGAGACAGATTTCTTTTTTCTAGTTTGACCACACCCATGCTTGATTCTTAATTGTTCCAGCTACTTCGGTAGAGCAAACGACTGGTCTATTACCTGTTATCATGCGTAAAAGTTCAGCCGGTGAGCACAATGGTGAGACATGCCTCAGAAGAAGTGCTATTCTCACCGCGTTATCCTCATGTCGTTGTGTATGTGGACCAGTTCTCTTGGCTCTGAAACCGAGATTGTCTATTATGTCGGCCAAATATTTTCTCTTCTAAGTTTGGAACCAACTTCTACAGCCGAGATAACACTGTCTAAAAGTTAAGGCACTGTTTTGAAAGCACCTGTTACCAAGATGTCATCTTGGTGAGTGCAAACACGATGTATATGTCGCATAACACTGCTGATTACATTGTTAAATATAGTGGAGGCCGAACTTAGTCCGAAGGGCATACTTTCTTTTCGAGTCAGGCCTCGGCGAGTGTTAACTGTCGTGATATCTCATGAATTTTGATCGAGAATGGTTTAATTCTAGGTCTAACGCCAAAATGGAGGACCTACAGACAAAAAGAGCCACAAGTCTTTTGTCTATGTAAGGGAGGAGGAATTCGACCTTATGGCTAACTTGATTGTTATTTTGTACACATTATGGCAAGATCTCATTTCGTAGCCATACCTGTTAGGAGTTAGGGGTCAGGGGTTAGCGTTTGGGGGTTGGGGTCAAGGACTAAGGTTTGGGATTGGGGTTAGGGGTTGGGGTTAGGTTGGGGCTTGTCCATTGCTGGTACGGCTACGAAGTAAGACCCGACCGACTTTACAAATGCGAATGGATCCGTTCGGCGTCAGAATCGCCACAGTCGAAGTTCCCCATTACGACTACGAGGTTGGCTCGATCATGTCAGAATTTGAGGTCAATGTTTGGTGTATGGAAAGGACATTCTGGGGATTGTAGTGGCAGTTTTCCTAGACCTTGAATTTTGCAGTGAGGCCAACGTACTCAACTCGAGTCTCTGACTAGAATCCACGCAAATGTTTCTGCAGCACCCTCACCAATGTCAGATCTTCACCAGCTAGGTTAATGCATAGAAGAACTGAGAGGATATTCCTTATCCGGCTCCTGCCCAGCAGACTGGAGTGCTGATTAAGTGCAGCAGAAATTGGCAGACAGAAGGGGTGATTTTCATGGTACTCCTCCGTCGTGATGTGATCTCTCAAACTGACAGGGTGCCCAGTATAAATGGCAATGACAGAAATGGACAGAATCAACTTTGGAACTGCTGATAAAGCCGAGTCTTCGGAAAGGGTCGCTGTTGGACTCAAACATCGCCGGGTTGTTGCCCACCAGTAGCGTAACTGCGTGGGGCTGCTTACTGCTTGTTCTGGTTGGAGATATTTTGAAAATAGCTCTTGATGTAATGTCTTTCAGTTGCAAGCGTCTTGATATATCACTGAGTGCCGATTCCAGGTGAAGCAGGCCTTTTTAATGTGTCCCGAAGTCTTCAGTCGGAGCAATTACTGTGAATTTCTTAACAGATAAAACCCGTTTTTGCTAAAGATTGTGGTGATGGAGAAACCAGATAAGAGCGACACGCACTTAGAGGTCGGTCACTGTTAGCTGTTCTATTGATGTCGTGAAAGTGCATCGGAAAGTCGCTGTCCCTGCTCAGATGTGAAATATTCAATTTGGTTTCTGGAAGAAGAAGGTAAGGCGATCTCTTGATTCTTCTTTGGTTTGTGACAGGGGCCGTCCTCTCTCTTCTCAACAGGCAACCCATCGTCATAGTCCATCGCCAGCGAGACTGCCAGTGTCGGGAACACCAGCAGCTCATCCACTGCTCTTTTTGAGTGCCGTCTTTCCTAAGGAGGCAGATTTGGCCATTAAGTAAGCTATATCAAGGATGATTTGCACACTGCTGGCCTTGTCATATACGATGCGCGACGGAGGTTAAAAGTCGGGCGTGTCTTGTGTAGACATCATGCGTTGGTGCAATGTTCATTGTGCAATTTGAGAGACTTTTCATGCTATTTTGTCTCTCGCCGAAAAGCAAGTTTGAATGTTCGATGCATCCGAGCGTTTACTGAATTCAGAGTCTGCAAAGCTTAGTTCTACGTCAAACTTACATACGTCTTTATGGCAGCCTTTTTTTGTACTTTCCTAGTCACGCTCCCGTGGTCACGTGAGGATTGAGTAGGATGTCTTAAAAAATGAAGCACACTGCCTTTAAGAAAGCTAATGCGCGACCGATGTTAGGCAGTGTGTGATTAGCGAAATAAGGAATACGCCCTCTCCACTTCGCCTCCTAGAAGGATTTGAAGTTTCAGTGACCAGGCAGAACCTTAAAAAGCACTATTAAGTTACAGGGAATCGAAGTCGCCCACTCCGTATGCCATATCACAAATCAGTTCTTTCTCTATGACTGAAGGATTAGCGCTCATTAAACAAAAAGTACCCAGACCCACAGGGAAGTACGGCATGACTCACAAAACATAACTCCAGAATACACCTAATCTCCAGTATTTATCTATAAAGGAACTGTTGACAATCCCTCTTCGAAGCCTGCCCTCTCCCTGAAAATGCGTCTGCGAATGTAAAAGGCCACAGTCTGATTATTGAGGAGAAACTGAATAGACGTCCGATAAAAGGTTGCAATTTCGTTAATCTTCGCGTGTTGCGATCATTGCCAGCTTCTCCCGTATCATGCTTGTCAGTAGTTTCCTAGGCAGCTGCTTTAGCGTAACTGTCGAAGCAGTAGTGACACCTGGCACAGGAAGAAATACCAGGGGTTATTGGGCCTTCCGTTTCATAGACTCCTCGATGCGTTCTCTAGGTCTAAGACGCGCAGACCGGTAGAAGCAGAGGAGCGAGTGAATCCCTTTGTCCATTTTATTTTAACATAACGAACACCACTCTTCAGCTCAGAGCCCGCATACAATGCGTACTTGATGATCACGTCGTAAGACTTTTGAATACATTTTTTACATACCTAGTGATCTTTTCCTTCTGTTCGTAGTTAAACTAGTGGATATAGTTTATGGTGTTGACTTCCGATACATAAACCGCGAGTAGTGATCACAGTGCTCGCGACATGCCCTCGTTCGGTTACTAACTTCCTTCAACCTGCCCGAAGGAAGGGAACTCGAAGGTTCCCAAATCAAAAGGTGGGGAAGACAGAATTCATAGGGTAACTTTGCTCAGGCAAAAAGCGTGCATGCAGCACAGCAGGCCTTGGCAACACGCGTTCTGCTTGCGCCTGGGATTTATCCGCATTCAACCAATCAGCGAAGGATGCGACGTCGAGTGGCCTCGAAATCTCGCCATATTGGTGTTAAGTCGTACGCGGCTGGAGTCACAGGGGACAGTAGGCAGAGTGAAGGCGACGGGGGATTAACGGTAGCGCTAGCGAGCGCGGGAGCAGTCTGCCACAGTTTCGTAAACGATTTTTGTAACATGGCACTCCAAATTCGGCTTGAGTGAGGTACGGATACCATGCGTGGCAAAGGGGAAGATGCTCCCTCTTCCTATTGGGGTCCTCATATGCCCGGATATAGACGTTGAGTTAGTGGTGAGATGGCTCGTCTAGTTCATTGGATACAGTATGGTGTGCTGTCGTGTTTAGTCAGGAATCCTCGAGGATATCATCGTGACTATGGAGAAGTCCAGATTTGAAGTACTGGTCTTAGTTTTTTGGTAATCATTGTGGAGACACCCTAAGGAGTTGCCCACTGCTCCAGAAACATTCGAGTAGCCGTGTTTGCCGTGTTATCTATGACTGGAGCTGCGGTTGACCATCGCGTAAAACGGTCAGACGCAGTGAACAGGTGACTGCCAACCGCGGGGCTTTGGTAAAGGACCCACAAGGGTTGCGTGAATGTGAAAAAAACCTGTGTCAGAAGGATGAAAAGTGTCAATGAAAACTTCGTTACATCGCCCAGTCTTGGCTTTGTGGCTAGCCAAGCATGAGTTGTTTCACTAGAGGATATCATTGTTAATGACGGACCAGATGAGGCGGTCACTGATAAGACAGTAGTCTGCCCTGATTCCTCGATGAGATTGTTTGTGAAATGAGGTAGAAATGTCTCATCACATCTCTTCTGGTGTTCCTGATCGGGAGGGCGCACGAAAATTTACACATGAGTGTACTCTCGTACATGCATGCGTAAGCTGTTGCGTAAAATGGGACTGATGTTGCAGTTCGGCCATGCGCTACAATTCGACGGAAGGAGAACTAATGACATTACTACCGGGTGAAGACGCAATCAACAATCCGATTATAAAAAGAACGCTGGTAATAAGAAATAAAGGATAGAAGTGTAAAGTGAAATAAAGAGGGAAAACCTGCTAGTGGGTCTGAAAAACACGTAAGTAAGGTCTTCATGATCAGTCACAGTGAAAAATCACTTCCATCAACAAAATTGCGAAAAGGTTTGATGACGAGCTAGGTATCGCGGAGTTATTGACGAAAGATATCTGCGCAAATTTGCAGGGATGTCACCTTTGTGGGGTAGGCAGCTAAGGGTTTAGTACGCGTTAGGGCCTGTTGCTGGAGAGCTCTGCCTACAGCGAAATTGTAGGTGTCAATAATAATGAAGACTGGAATAACAGATGGGGGGATGAGGGAGGATGAGGGGGGGGGGGGGCAGTTCCTGATGGTCTTTTTGACAAGTCGAAATGCGTTCACAATCGTGTCATGAAAGGAAAACTCGTGCCTGTTGTCGCGTTGAGCATTAACGAGGGGTAAAATCTGTTGAACGCTGTGGGAAAATGAGATGTTGATAGAAACTCACAATGCCTATAAAATGGTGCACTTGTCAGAAAGAAGTGTAAGCAGGGGACTCGCAAATGGCTGAAACATCGACGTATATTGGGTGATCGTCGAATGAATCTACGCGTTATCCTAAGGATAGGAACGTCACTACATACGCCGTGACCAGGACAAGACGGTCACACGGAGCTTTAAAATACCGAGTAAACACTGCCCGTCGACTAATTTGCACGAGAGTGGAGCACAGGTGCAAATGACCCCCATTGAGGTGACGACACACAACGCAGGAGGGCGCCGAGATTCACAAACAACGGCCAGAAGGCCAAGACAGCCAAAGAGGAAAAAAACCGATCAGCCCAGGGCCAACCAATTCGCTAGTTTATTTAAAATTCTGGTCGATTTTTGCCCAAAACGCTTTGATAATGGAGAGTCGGCCAAGCCCTCCGAAAGGTCAGCCATGCTGTTCCTCTGATCCGGCGAACACTACTCATTTCTCAAAGGACACACCGGATTTAGTCAGCTATTTCAAAATGAAACGTTGGTACTGGAGGTGGCCGCGTTCGCTGGAACTTGCAACCAGATGTTAACAAACAAGCAAAAAATGAAGGACAGCCAGAGAAAAACCTAATTCCTGAGACGCTCAAATTGTGCACAGAGTGATGAGGCCCAAAACACATCCAAGCAAACTTGAAAAGGCTGAATGGGGTCGTGTTCTAGAGCAACGGGGACTTGGTGAAAGACTGTGAGCATATTGATACTTAAGAGGACAGTTGTGCTGACCAGGTTAGTAAAGAATCACGAGGATGTGGAAGTAACGATCTGTAGGGGTCAGTGGAGTTGATAAAACACCGGTTGTCACCACATGTACGCCAGTCCGTGGGATTTCCTGCAAGCCAGGTTCAGAGGACAAATTCATGGGTTGGCGGACGGCCATATGATAAGGTTAAACTCAGTCTTGACGATGTCTACATTATTAGTGTTATAAAGATGGGGTTAACTAAGAGCAAGTGGTATCGTGGTTGAAATGTCATGCATCATGGAATTTTCCATCCACTGGTCAAACTGTGAAGGCCTGGTGATGGGCAGAAGTTCCTCAAACAAATAAAATGTAAGAAATTCGTCGGATCAGTGCGATCGTTGGACTTGATATCAAAGACAAGACCAAAAACAATATACAAAAGGCCCCGAAAAGGGCTGTCTGAATGTCGGCACCCGTAAATACTGAACGAAGAGATGGTTGCAAATCAAAGTCTAAAGTGAGGAACCTATGACTATATGCCTTAATGAGTATACTATTGGCAGTCCGGATAGTATAGGAAGGGTTGGATAAAATTTAGTCTGCTGGAGATGGTGGAATTAGGCCGACCTCAACGCCACTGTACAAAAGGAAGTTAATGTAAGTACTCCTGACGAAAAGGTAGAGAAGCTGACCTTGGAAAGTTGGACCGGCCTTTACCGATCACCTCGAATACATTGTCCAGTGTCTGTGCCGTAGATGAGAGGTTGCCATTTTTCAACAGTGCACATTCGCAGTTCCCAGTTGAGGATCATGCCGCGACGACTTCAGATCGGATGGCGCAGCCCGTCAAAGTTCAGAGTCCCACGCTGCAACTTTGTTATCCAATTAATGGTAGTTGCCGTGAGTTCGGCTGACGTACGATAACCTTTACCTGTATTGGTGCATCCAGGCTCGAAGAGTTTCGGGCTTTTCTGCCTGTCAGCTTTAATTGTGGTGTTCAACCCACAGTCGGTCCTAACAGCCGCATACATCGAATTTTTAGCATTTCCCATCAACCCGACAGGTAATACTGGAATCTGGTCGATCTTCTTGGTAAGCGTTTATCAGCATTGCAGAGAGCGCGCAACTAAAGAGAATTTGGGCGAGACTGTAACCATGGTTGACACTCTTTGTTGATATGAAGTCCCTGATCTTTATTCCTTTTCTGTGACGCGTTGCAACCACCAGGGCTTTTACCTTCCAAACCAACAAGGAGTCATTGAAGGGGCGTTGGCCATAAGCAAGCCAACGTTTCTCCTTGCACCAAAATAAACTGATATTCGCTTCAATCCGTGAAAATATCGGGCATAATGCGTTTCGCACGGCTCGCAGCTGGGACACATTCTCCACCCGAGAGGCAGCAAGATATGAGCAGGTGTGCTTTCTACACAGAAGTGCCCGCGAAGGACGTGCACCGAGGGGCCTACACTACAAGACTCTAGTGAATACTGAACTGGGTAGAAGCATTGCGCAGCGTTTTCGCAAGCAAATGACGGGGGTGTTGATCAACGACTGCCATTTGCGCCTACACAAGTACCGCGCCGTCATTGGACAAAAAGGACAGAGTGCGCGACATTGTTTGACGAATCCGTTACTTTTTAGTCAATATTATCCTACAACGACATTTCAGTACGGTCAAGCAATTTGCTGGTCGGATCATAGATTACGTTGCCCATCCCTTGCCTTCTGATCTTATTTCTGCGAAGTCTTCCCGCCCGATGCATCGCGGCTTCCGACTTATGTCTTGTCGCACATCGTCTTTTCGAGCTTCTGTATTGTCATTCCTGGCGCGCTATCTTACATGTGAAGAGATAGAAATACAGAAGCTAAGATTTGAACTATGCTCATAATAATCGTTCCTTTTATGTTAAAGTTTTTGTCTCTGGAATAATTTATTAACTTATTTACTGCCCATAATGAATGGAGCCAATTTTTTGCTGAAAATTTTGAATTTATGATTTTAAAATAAAGCGAATTCCTCTCTCTCTCTCTTTCGCTCTCAAAATATCCATTTTGGAAAAAAACGAAACAGGAATTAAAACGCATGAACCTAGAGCAGAAGTTCGGAAAATTGAAACCCGAATACAAAATAAACGAAAACGTGGTGCACAATCTACCTTCCAGGCAGTTAACTGAACAAAAACTGAGAGTACTGGGTCGTGAAACCAACTTTAACACGGCAGATGCTAAACCAGCCGAATCTGTCGCCGCACTCGAAGCCATGCAAGTTAGAACCAACGCAACCGACGAGGCTATACACACCATGCGCCAGAATGTCACCTCCCCACTACTGACGAACAGGCCCACAAATAATCCGTCGCCCGCAGAAATAGGAGCAAAAAAAGGAATTAAAAATGGACAAGGATATGATAGTGCTGTCAGCCGACAAAGGAAGAGCAACCGTCGTGATGAACTGCGTCGACTGCAACAGAAAGGCACAAGCCCTCCTCAACGCCTTCCTCGCGAGCCAAATCGGTGATCGGTTTACTAACCGGACTCTTGAACCGACTCAAGCGCAACAGTACGATATCGCTAGACGAAAGGCGACAGATTAAACCAACGGACACGGCACCGGCCTGATTTTATGGATTGCCCAAAATCCACAAGCCCGATGTTCCCCTTCGACCGACCGTTGCCTTGAAAGGCAGCCCCATTAACAATCTATCCAAATGGATGGCCCGAAAACTTAACTTTCTCCGAGAAGGCTCGAGAAACTCCCTCAATTCGGTCTCCCAATTCCTGGCCGACATCCGGGGAAAATTTGTCCGACCTGATCAAATTATGGTGTACTTTGACGTGGTTTCATTATTCACAGCCATCCCACCGGACCTAGCACGTGACGTTCTAGGCAAACGACTCAAAGAGAACTACGACGAAACGAACAAACCTCTAAAAATCGGCCGTTTACTACAACTCTTTGCTTTCTGCCAACAAACCCTCTTCAACTCCAATGACAGAAGATTCGAGAAGATTAAAGGCACACCGGTGGATTCGCCAATACCCAGCCTGGTTGCGGGCCCAGTCTTACAGGAGCTAGAAAAAGTCGTCTTCAACCATTATGAACCTGCATTTTGACGCCGATACGTAGACGACACGTTTGTTATAATTGAAAAGAGCAGACTAGAAGACTTTCAAGACCTGCTTAGCGGCATCTTCCCCGACATGCAGTTCACAAGGAAAGACAGCATGCTGAACAGTCCCTTTACCTTGACTTCCTCGTCACATGCGGACCCAATGGAGAACTCAGCACCACGGTGTATAGAAAGGAGGTTAGCACGATTCGGGTTCTCAAGTGCCACAACAACCACCCGATGGCGCATAAACGCGACTGTGTTAGACCACCTTTCCAAGTGGTAAAACGCATTGCAGTGGACCGGAGAGACGAGTATGAGGACTGCGGCATCTTCGAAATCAACTGGCAAGGAATGGATACCTAAACAGCTTTGTCAGCCGCACGCACCCACGACGAACAAACGGAGGACAGCCACCAGCACTCTGGCACTCTATATCGTATATAATGGTGTCGGAAGCGATGGAACGTATCGCCGCAGAGATCGGCGTGGGTATCGCTCACCGTCCGACAGCGACCATGCGCACCAAAATCATGCGAGTGAAGGACTGACTAGACGTAGCAGAACAGCCTGATGTCGCTTATTAGATCCCATTCCATGACTGCACTCGCCATTGTACAGAACAGGCCGGACGACGGCTTAGCTCGCGAAGAGGGCACAAGTGGTCAGTCCGGAGAGGCGGACCCCACTGCCTCAGGTCTCAGCAAGGAACGGATACCTAAACAGCTTCGTCAGCCGCACGCACCCACGACGAACAAATGGAGGAGAGCCGCCAGCACTCTGACACCCTCTACCATACATAATGTGTTCGAAGCGATGGAACGCATCGCCACAGACCTCGGAGTGGGTATCGCTCACCTCTACTGTATATAAAGGACGTGTTAGAAGCAACGAAACGAATCACTGCGGAGCTCGGAGTGGGTATTGCCCACCGTCCGACACTTATCATGCTCACCAAAATCATGCGAGTGAAGGACTGACTAGACGTAGGAGAACAGTCTGGTGTCGTTTATCAGATCCCATGTCGGGACTAACCATTACAGAGGAGAGACCGGACGATGGCTTAGCTCGCGAATAACGGAGCATAAACGGGCGGTCCGGAGAGGCAGACCCCACTGTCTCAGGTCGCCACTCACACCCTGGAGGAAGGCCACAAATTCGATTTCGCAAGCATGCGGATAATGGCGCGAGCCGGCAATGAGACAGGGCGAGAGCTCCTGGAGGCCTGGGTGTCTGACACCAACTCCATCAACAGACACGTTGATATACTTCCCTTCTATCACGTGCTTCGTTCCACCGGTCAAGAGGCGAGACCCCATTCCCAGCCAAGGGTGCACACAGTCACGCCGCCGTGAGACGGCGTGGACTCAGCCTTGTCACGAACACCGCCCCCTCCACTCCTATCCCCCGCTTCACGGCTTGACTACAAAAACTGCTCATTTGACGCAGCAATTTCACAGTCTCTGACGATGGACTCCTGTACGAGACCGAAAGCTCAGACTGTCAGACGTACTGTCCGAGAGATCGTTTGTTCATATTCTTTACGATAAACTGATATTTTTTGGACATCTAGACTCATGCTGTGGTTGTTCACGCAGTGTCTAAGGAGGACTGGAAGAGAAGTGGATACTGGCGTATTGAACACCTTACCGAGATGTCTACTGAACCGTAAGAAATTGAGGTTTCTGAATTCTGAAATATTAAATGGTATTCCCGATTATGAGAAGTTAACCACAGCTAAAAATTCTCCACGACAATTTTGTGATGATAAAACAGTTTCCGTATTAAAAAAGGCAAATTGGTTGCTGATGTTAGTTTGAAAGAAACCGCAGGTAGGAGATATAAAGAAGCGCAGCAGCCTTTATGATCACTCGAATACAGCGAATCAGACTTGTGAATTCAGTGACTTTCTCACCAAAGTCACATGTTACCGAACGACCTTCAAACTGATAATTGCGATCAAAGGATTCATTTTGTTCATGTATTGTTCTCTCAGACAAAAGATGCCTGTTTTCGAACTTAAAACAGTAATTTGACCACAGTTCACGAGGCCGAAAAATCCTCTGTCACGTGGGGCATATTACCCATTATCTGATCCTATATTGTTTTGGTCAAGCAAAGTACATCGGACGTGATAGTAGACGATTACTAAGGTTCAAGCCTGTAGCGCCTCAAGCGCGCACGTAGGCTTCGCACTTGTCACACGCCGCACGCGGTATCACGTGGTCGAGACTTTCGAGCGGACAGAACATGCACGCATTCGGCCTAGAGGACAGCCAGTCACAGATACCAACAAACTCCCTAATCAACCAATCAGTTCACCTATCTGTCACTGGCTCATACACGGCACTTAGTCATCTGTGTATATGGCACACTTGTGGAGAGACGCGCGCAGAGCTATGGGGCTGGCCGCGCGTCAAGGCCCTGACCACCATCAAGTATCTGTACGGCATATGTGCCTCCCAAACGGGCCACGTAGTAGATGCGCTGGACCAACACGGGGGCCATATCGGATCCTGGCGGGCGTTATCGGAATGGGCGCCACAACAAATGCCAACATCTGGGGGTGGGGTCGGTTGCCGGCAGACGTCGCGCACATTCGGACCCCTGCGGCACTCCCCATTGTTGTTGTTTGTTAAAAGCCTGGTCATTTGCTGTGTGGACCAGGGGGGTGTGAAGTGGAGCGTCAAGGTGCGCGCTCGACCGTGCCATCCACCTGCGCCCTCCCCCGCCTCCGGTCCTCCTGACGATGTCTTGACATCGGGTCCAGGTGGGGGAGGAGAAGGGAGTGCGGTAGATGCTTCGAAAGTCTAAAATCACTGTAAACTAATTCACGCACAAGTCGCCGTGCCTGCTTCACCTTGTTGTGGAGCACACGGTGGACATCGTCGGCAACGACGGTCAAACTATCGTGTACGGCATATACGCATCCTACTGTTGTTTTTCCCCTTGTCCTCCCAAACGTGACCGGACCATGAACGTCGTGTTGGTTAAGGTACATCCGTTATTTTACTCGTCACAAGTCAAGACAGTAAGAATACTGGATCCTTTGCATCCGATGTTTGAACACTGATCACGCGTTCGCATTCGAGCATGCCGAACTCGTTGGTTGAGGGCACACTGGCCAAGTTCGGCGTCCACAACTCGCCCCGCACCTCCCCCCCCCCATGCCGCACAAGACCCCACGGACACAATCAAAATGACGCAGCCACAGGGTTTAAGGTGGTCAGTACAACGGAGTGGGTGGCCATATCACTGCTAACAATGGGTTGACTACTGGCAATAATACAAACATGAAAGATCATTTCACTTTGACGAGCTGTCGGCCGTCGTCACGTCCCCTACCCTCCAAAACGCACGTCACTGGTAGTGGACGGTGAATTACACCAGCACGAGGAAAATAGCGAAGTTGGTAGTGGCTATAATATGGACAATCAGGCTAAAATTCAGATGTCCCGAACGATTCACAAAATTGCACATGGAAATGCACTACTGGATAGTGGTGCGCATCACGGACAACGGGGCAGTTATTAAAGAATTCGTGGTGACGAATGGGATGAAGCTGGGCTGACTACTTCCTCCGAACCCCTATAACCTCATATCGACGTCGATGGAAAACTGAGCAACGTACTCAGGGATATATAAGGCCAGCGTCCAGGACCTATTTTTCGCGGATGACGATGTGTTAAACGCCATGACAGAGGGAGACATGCAGCAGGTTGTGGATCGTTCCGTCTTCGGATGCTCCAGATTCGGCCTGACCATCAGTACGCAGAAGGCAGTAATCACATACCAACTGACGCCAAATGCTCTCTACATCGGAACACACAGCAGTGGCCAGCTTCACGTACATTTGGAGAACGACTTCAGGAAACCCCGAGACCTACGACAAAATAGCACATCGGATCTCCAAAGCCAGTCAAGTCTTCGGTTAGCTTGTTCGCTTTAGAACTGTAATAGCATCCTACTGAACGGAAAGCTGAGGATGTACGGAGCTGTTGTCCTCACGGCGCTTTTGTATGAGGTGGACATGCATGCTCTCTGTAAAGGTCAGCAAAAAAGACTCAGCCATTTCCATTCAACTTGCCTCCGAAGAACATTCAAGTCGAAATGGCAGGAAAGGATCCATAACACGGAGATTCTGGAAAGGATCGGGGTCCTCGGTGTCCACGTCATGCTGGAGCAGATACAACTGCGACGGAGCGGTCACATCGTGAGGATGGGCAACAGCCTCCCACCCAAGTTGCTATTCTACAATTTCGCTGCGAGTGGTTGTAGGGAAGGAGAATAAAAACGTAACTGCAGACACACCTCGAAGACTTCCCTCAAACGCTCGTATATCAGTCCGGGGGGTTGGGAGGACCATGAACGGAATCGGCAGACGTGGCGCACTATTGCTAAGACGAGAGCACCCATCTCGGAAATCAGCTAAATAACTCCTGTTGAGTTAGAGGAGGCCTGCAATACTGAAATATCAGGGATCAATGACTCAAGCGTCCAACCCCCATCATCGTGTCCTCCTTGTCAACGAACATTTCGGGCACGTGTCATCCTCGTTGGATATGCACGGACTCAGTGCAGTGCCAACACAACAAATCCGCCTCTCATCTCACAATACACCATCGCGACTAACACCACCGGCGAATCTGCCCGTATCACTCTGCAAAATATAGCCACTACCATCCTTACCAACAGCAATATGGACTCGACGCCAATCTGTCACCATTGAGAGCACACATTTTTATCACGTATCGGTCTGATCGATACCCCGCGAATTCATCGCACTGAGACCGGCGAGCCAGTGCCTGGAGTCCCCACATAAACGCGTTGTGCATACCACCACTATGTGTACATACGACAGCGGGATTCATCGCAGCGTCATCACGATCAATCCGTGTCCTACGCCCGAAGTCCCCCCCCCCGCCAGTGGCACTGCCAACTCCACCACAGGCTCAGTAGTCGCAATCTCACTCTGTCCTTGCTACCACTGTACATTTGCATAACACATGAGCCTGGCCGGTCACCTGCAAGTCCACCTCACGGATATTGAAGAACCGATGACGAAAGCGCAACAAACGTTCGCCACATACGCCTCATCTGCCAATACTGTCGCGGAACGCTCGGCCATGCGCGCCTCCACTAAAGCGTTCCGTAAAACCCCACGGTAGAGGCCCCACCACAGCACCTAACCCTACCTGTTAACACGCACATCCATAGGTTACACATAAACCTACTTCGCAAGATGTACACACATGCGACCCACGTAACACCACGCCTCCGGCTTGCAGCAAGCACATGATCCATGTCGCCATCGTCGTTATAGCGGGCGAAAGGTCGCATGTCAGTACATGGATATCGCATTATGTGGGAAACGTCTATTTCGGCAATTCTGACACAACACGGAGTGAGAGCCAGGTCGTGTACAGAAAGCGTAGACGGGCCGCTTAGTCCTGGCAATCACTGGGTCCAATTTCATAATCAGCCAGTTGACAGGCTCGAACAGTCGGCTAGAGCACGAGAGAGGAAGGAGAGTGAGGCCGATGCTGGGGAATCTCTCACCGCGGCAAGTCGGCGCATTTCTCACCAATAAACTTGAAGCATGTTAATCTATCATGACATACTAAGAATTGTGGCTTAGAAGGCTACCAACTGCCTCGGTCCTCATGGGAGTCTTTTGGAGAGACTGGAAAATGGAGTGAGGTTGCAATGGCCCTTTCTCAATGTGGCCGTTACTTCCTTCCCACCGATCTGCTGTCCGAGTCGCTCAGTACATGTTACGGGGGCCAGTTCATGTGTGGCGGACGTAGACGGACTGTTTGGCTCTCATGCTCATCCTCGACCGCCTTGTGGGTGGGGGAACAGAGTGAGGCAGATGCTGTGCAGGTCTGCCTCACTGCAAGACTAGTTCACACCCAAATAGCCGGTGCTCTGAGCCCTCCATGGGGAACGCGGTTGACGTCGTTGCTTATGCAGAAGGCTAAAAACTCATCATGACAGGGCTCATAAAGAGCCCAAATGTCGAATGTCTAGCAGTCACTGGTCACCGCGTAGACGCAGAAACCTTCGAGGTAGCCTACAGAGCCCGAACGAAGCATCAGTAGGCACAATGACAGCCACGACGGTAACATTGATCAAGTTTTGCAAGTCGGTTTAAGGAGCGCAGAAAAATTTCATACAGACACCCGAGTCAAGTGCGAATCAGCCTTTCACGAGCTTATAGGCAGTGTCAAGTTAACAGTCATAGCGCGCTAGTAATAGGGGATTATGATTAAATCTCACCCGCTTCCTTATTTACTCTACCTTTAGTTAACCGCATGTCCCCTGACTAGTCATCGGACTGTACTCAACCTCCATATTGCAATTAAATGCGGCCGAAAATGCGCGTATGCTTGCGCATTCGTCTTTGGATTTTTCTAATAAGCGTCCGGTGCAGGAAATTCAGCGCCAGCAGCACTGCCGCACATTGGATTTCATCTGGCACTGAATGGACGTGAACGTTCCTTCTCGACAGTGTGGGTCACTACGTGTGTTTTAGCTACCAATGACTATTTTTTCGTAATGGGACACTGAACTTTGACTCTAAAAACGCACTCAGTCAGACGTGAAGGCATGCTCAGATTTTTGAAGGCCAAAAATGATCCATTGCGAATGGGCATCTGCCTTACTCTGGATAGACAAAGCCTTTGGCGGAAAAATTATCCGAACACTATGGACCAACATGAAGCAAAAGTACAGGTTTCCCTACTGATTAAACGGGCAATTAATGGGAGGGAAAATAACAGGTAACTTCCAGAAAAGCTGTCCTGAGTGTCAAACACCGCTGTCTACGAGGTCTGGCGCCATCTTACTTTGTATGGAAAACTTAAGACGCAACAGAAGGGCAGAATGTAAAGAGCCCTTTCGAAGCAATCAACTTTAGAAGACGCACCAGTGCGTTGCCTTAGTGGGATTTTCATCTATTTCCACATTTCAAATATGACAAAGAAAATTGCTCGTCCCTGTTCCTCGATGTCTGCTCAAGCCAGTGCAGGATAAAAGCGCAAGGCAAACCACCAAGCCATGGCACATATCAAATGCAAGAAGTCTTTAATCAGGTCATGAAGCCCAGTTGGGCGAAGTCGACTACCAGAAGAGGACGATCAAGCCCTCACTTGTCTACGGCTGGATGCCTTTGCGAATGACATCTGAAGAAAGTGGTGTTTGTCACTGCCCATTTTCTTAGAACCGTGCGAGCAATTCGAAATTACCTGTGCTTTGGTAGATGACAGTTTGAGTCTGCGTGGCCTCCTTCCAGGCCCTCAATTGGCGATGTCTCTGGCGGATACAGAAAGAATTGCAAAAATACCCATGGCAGTACCCTGAAGACTAGTTGATGTGCACACGTTTGCCTTCGATAAATTGTCGTCAGGCCTGTACTTTTATATGGGAACATGGCCAGGTAAAACATGACAGTGATTAGGGAAATCGGCAAGATCTTATTTCGTAGCCGTACCTGTTAGGGGTTAAGATGGGGCTTGTCTACTGCAGGTACGGCTACGAAATAAGATCCGACCGGGAAATCAATAAAAGTTCGTCTTAGAACACAGACGGGATGTGGGAATATGGAGGGGGCGGGGTTAATAAGAGCCAGTGTCAGGGGAAGTGAGGGCGGAAGGGTGCGGAGAGTTGCATGCAGTTATTCAACTTTTGACCACAGTGGGCATGGAGCCTGAGCGAGGTTCTCCTGCCACCGCTTCTACTGCAGACGCTAACGGACGCTGACTCCGTAGCCTAAAGTAGATCTGCGGAACCATATAAATCACACAAAAAGCTTCGCTGGTGTCCGCACGATGGACAAGTCGACACTACGTACGAGGATGGCGCTGTCTGTGCTCCTAATTTCGCCCTTTTCCAGCCATGCCAGCAAGTATTCTCGTATTCCTTTGGACAGGCGCGACTCGTGCGACTCCCCCCCCCCCCCGCATATTTCCACATCCGGCCTCTGTTTTGAGACGAACTCTAATCAATTGCTCTAATTACTGACATGTTTTGCTCGACCACGTCCCCACATAGATCGACGAGAATCTGCCGAAAACAAACGTAGGCTCGCCAACTATTCTTCTGAATACAGAAAGGGGGCAGTGAGAACGTAGTGCTGTGTCGACAAACTTGAAACACGTCGGGTCCCTGCCAAGACTTATTGACATAGTCCATGATTTCGTTTCGATTTATTGGCCATGCCCAGTTAGAAATTCAACGCCAGCAACAGATATAACGACTGGATTCCTTAGTTGAACGGACAGGCTATTCAGCGGATCGATCTGGCACACTGAATTTGCCCAGTTACCTAGGCACGGCGTAACGTTGCCCGCAAGGGGGACGGTGCATCATTCACGGCTCCACCACTTCGTAGCTAGCTTCGGAGTGGAAACTAGTGAGATAGCTCCCAGCCGAGCCTATGGAGAGGACTTGCACTCTGTACATGCCATTCTGGGATCCAGGTTTGGAACGCGACTCCTCCCCTCCCCCCGACTCGTCAGACCTCCATTCATGCACCCAAACGTTCCCCGTCCTGCCAAGTAGGTCTCTTTCACAAGCAGAAGAATGTATGCAGGTCAGTTCACTATGATGGCAAACCTGAGAGGCCCAAAGTGGGTGATGTATCCTGGCCCTCAGATTTATTATTGGTTGCCTGCAGAAAGACTGCCCAACTATTAAACCGTCTGTAGTTTCTCAATACAACTACTAAGAGCATGGCAGAACAAAGTCGAATTTCGAACTTGATTTCATCGGGGCCAGCGATCCTCAGGACGCGTTGAGCTAGATGGCATATTAAAGGATGCAGATAGTGCACCACCTGCTGGCCCAAATATCCCACACTTTTAGAGGGTAGTCATTCACAGGAAGGTGCTTAAGCAGAAAATTAATCACTGCCTTCTAAAAAAGGATCTTGGATTTTATGCAAGCAACGAAAAACAACGGAACTGTACTTTTAACAGCACTCAAGTGGTCGTCCCAGCAGAGGGCACAAGTAAAAACTCTCGTCCGTGCTTTTAGAGTTTAGGTGTAGTTCTTTAAAGGTTGTTATGAAAAAGAGTGGAAAAACACGACGAAGGTGGAGTCAGTCGGCAAGCTATTCAGCAAGAAGACTACGAAATTCCCTCTGTTCATTCGCCAAGTTCCAGGGACCATCAGATTGTCTTCGGACCACAGAACCTTATGAGTTGCATGTGATACCAGGTCGGACTAGAGAACAGACGAGAGCTGTAAGGCCCAAATGGACGGAAGTTGACAGAGAAGCCGTAATTACTAGTTCCCTCAAGGCTAGAAAATGTACTCCGAAGGGGGAGACACGATCGCTGAAACAGGTGCTTTATTCGCCTGACGTTTCGGATTCCTGCTCGAACCCATCATCAGAGATAAAAGTAGATACGGGTGGTTCATGCACAAGGGGATGCAGTCTCCATGCTACCGGCAATACCTATAAATACTGTAGCCCCTTGTGTGTGAACTACCCGTTTCTGCTATTGTCTCTGATGATGGGTCCGAGCAGGAATCCGAAACGTCAGGCGAATAAAGCTCTTGTTCCAGCGATCATGTCTTCCTCTCAAGAAATGCTTTCGGGAACTCGTCTCTTCGCTTCTATTAGTGTACTGAGAGGTCTGTAGAATGCAATGGCTCCGTTCTGATTAATTTCACCCACAAGATCTGCTGAAGGACCCTCGATGGCCCACGTCCGCTTGACCTCGAACCGGTCAGTATGCATCGGTGAGAAAAGAAAAGGAGAAAATATATAACATATCTACTTCTTCCAGAGGGTACGCGCGTGTGCATGTATGCATATATGTACAGATAAGTACTTCGTACACATTGCACTGTGACGGGGTCAAAAGTAACAAAAAATAAGCGAAGTCAGTAAAGCCGGCAAACGCGTTGAGTGATTAGGAGACGGAGAGAAATACGAAAACGATGGGGATAAGAGGGAAAGAAACAGTGAGGCCGGGAAAGCAGCCCCGAAAGATACTAGGTAATTGTACAATGTTACACACGCGCACACATATGTCGGGTATCCTTGCAACTTGTCTCTGTCACAGGTATGAAAGGAACAGGGACGAAGGGTTCGCGCAAAAGAACGTAACACAAAATAAGATCAATAAAGGCTACGAGGGTTTGGAAAGTTCCAGAAGACAGCGCGATTGCCGGCATCTCAGAGATCTTCCATTGGTTGAGCTGCACTGGGAGAGTCAGTAGTCTAGGGGAACGCAGAGTGCCAAATTAAATAATATATATTCTCACTGCTTGAAATATCTGAGAGATTTCTTGACAATTCTAGGTATAGACAGACCCCTAACGGCCCTCCAGACCGCCTACCCAAGGGCGTCTCCTACAATCCTTTGGACCGGTGGTCCAATTACATGGCAACGGTAAAAAGCGAGCCTACCTAACGATGGTTCGTAGTCGCCTTAATTCAGTATGTGAGACAAACCGCAGTCATCTGGAACATGGTTGCAGTACCGCTGCACATTAACGACTGCCTACTTGACAGACCTAGGAGCCTACTCATTCCGCAGTCATCCACCCGTGGACGCGCCGAAGTGCTAGCAGCTAGGCTAATGGACAGACTCATCTTTTATAGCTCTGTGTCACTCGAAAAGGAGAGTTTAACACAGTAAAGCAATTGCATTCTCCGCGTACACATGCAAGAAACATGTGACTAAATTGTACTCGTTGTATGCGCCTTTCAGCCTGGACATGTTTTCACGTTGAAACAGACTTTGACATACAGGTGGTCAATGTAGACCGGCTGTTTATCAGAGAGAATACCACGCCGAGTTGATAAACAGGGTGCCCAGTAGTAGACTTCCTAACAATATTTCGTAAAATGCAAATGCTACTAACTGCACAATAAATAAAAACCGTTAGGAGAGTATCTGGGTCATGTCTACGCAAATGAGTCCTGTATCTCCTCATGATCCAGAAAGGGAGCTTTTAAAACAGTCTGGAGAACAAATGGTGGAATTGCCAACCAAAGATTGCTACATACCATAGTTGATTCAAAAGCAGTGACCTCAGGAGCTCCAACTTTATATAACATAGATTGCGAAGCGAGATCCGGCACTGCTATGCAGTAGAGAATATCTGAAAAGCATAAAACACTCATAAACTATCCAAAGAATGGAGGGTTTCGTAGCCCTCAATTTGTGGCGATAAACACGCCAGATTCAGATCCCATGCCCCCACGCCTAACTTGCCCCGCCTATGTGTGAATGCATGCTAATTAGTTAAGCTTGGTCACAGGCAGGACGTAGGAGACACATGAGCTAGAAGGCAACGACCTTCAATTATGAGTGAAACAAACATGAACAAAAGGTAGAAAACGGTCTTCCTGCATTTAGCTAGAATATTGTATCAAATAAAGCCTTGAAAATGCAACTGCTCGAGCTGGAGACTATATTGATGTACTACAAGTGGGCTAATTAGACTTCTACGAAACCGATTATATCGGAAAAACTGAACAGTAAGTTCATCCAGTTCATAATAGAGCAATAACTGGCAAAGCAATCGCATCATGCCCAACGGATGTGTGAACTTTGCCAAAAGCCAACTTTATTTCTAATTCACCTCTTTGAGTCCGCCTCTCGCGAACAGCCATACAGTCGATCTCAATTGCCTGTTCAGATGGTTCGGCCATGTGCTGGACCAATCTAAGGATAAAATCATCCGAAACGGCGTCGTGTCCGAATTAGGATTTGACAGACACGGTGGTCGACTGAAGACGCGCACGGACGTGGCGAAAGCTAGTCCCAAGTGCATCCTTTGCTATGCAACTTATATTTTGCGAATCTGGTGAGCGGACTGGCTGATCGACAGCGACTAAATACGGTCATTTTTGTGAGATCGACTTAGGTCTCGAACCATTCACACTGAATATAACCACAAGCACACTAAATTAACCACAGACTGAGCACGAGCAGATAACGTGCTGGGCGAACTCATCTTGCGGTAGACAGAGTACACGACCAGGTCATTGTGAATAACGTTCGATTTCTCTTCAGAAACAAACTCTGTCTGGTTTCCGAAATATGATATATGAGGATCAGTAGAAGCCTTCTGGGGATCCTTTGTCTAATGCGTCAGAGCACCCTAGGCCAGTAAAACCTAGCAGGTATTTATTTATCAGCTCTTGGTCAACGAGAAACGTGAAGGTGTCAAAGTAGCCAGAATATCGACCGCCCTGGGTTAGAAGACTAGCCCTCACAAAACCCCGTCCTCCCCCCCCCTCCCCAAAGTCTGATTACATTGTGACACGACGACCGTAAATTACCAATGAATAGACTTGCTGTTAATGCCTTGAGCCAGGTTCCGCAACGATGCAGCCTTCCACCAACTCCGAAAACTGACAGCAGTGTCGGCTAGGGATGACCGGCAGAAATATTGAGTTGAGACAGCGACCCCCATGGAGCAGGCCACAAACGTTGGTGACACTAAAACTGTGACTTATCGTTCGCGAAATTAGTGGTAGGCCCCCGACACTTGGTGATTATGTTCGCGATATGAATGACAGCTTTATTGATGATCTGAGCGAGGTCGATATCTGGTTTGCTCACTTAGAGCATCGTATCAACTTTGATGAGCAGCCAATAACAGCGTCACTCTCTACAGTGGAATTGTACTCTCCCCCCAGTCTCGTACGACCCTCCCCACCTCCGAGGGAGAAGTTGCCAATGCAATAAAGAGGCTGCATAAGAATAAAACGCCTGCTGTCTGAAGTCCGAAATCGCAGCCGAGGCTCCCGGTAAACCAAGATTCCCGAAATCAACCTTCACCTCACCCCCTATCACGGCGGCCCACGCAGCTCCTACGGTAGAGACCGTGTGTCGATCGCCCCCCCCCCTCCCCACAACAAGCGAACCGTGTGGAAACTAGTCCAATGACTGGCTAACTCACGCATACCTGAAGAAGAAGCTTACTGACATCTCTGACCCCTCGTTCTACGCGCCAACACCAGTTGCGACCACCGTGGTCAAAACCCACATACTGCTGCGAGAACTGGTTGAAATACTTCCTCGCAGTGATCATCTGATCGTTGTCGTGGACTGGAATAACCGGAGTAGGTCAGAAGATTACTCAAACAGTCAAATTATTGACCGTTTTGGACTTTCCGATGTGACATTGGTTAAAAGAGGTCGATTTTTGCTGGCCGAAACTGGCTAGTCGGTGCCAACCAGTACTTTTCGCATCTCCTTTAAGTAGCTGAAAATCTCGAATCCAGTTAATGATCGTAAAATCGGCAAGAGTGTGGTGTGTAACTTCCCTGGGAAGACTGCACTTCACTACAACCGTAAAGCCAATCGTTGCCATGCATGAAATGGGCAGCCCTAACCCTTAATCCGTAAGCCTTTGAAGAGAACTCGAACGTGACCGTAACCTTCACCCAAACCTTAAAACCCTTAACCAAAAGCCCCAACCATAGCCTCAAACACAAATCCAAACCATAACCCAGGCCAAGCAACCACAGCCTTGAGAATAATCCAATTCTTAAAACCAACTCTAACCCTAACCTCTAGCCATTTATACGCGCAACTGTGACGTCAACAACGCTAGTGAGGGTCAACATCCCTGTCTCACATAACCTTTTTCACGACCTATTGCCAGACAAACCGTTATGAATCCAACATACCTAAAAAGGTACACTTGTGAAGAATCATCCAGGGGGTAACATCCCTTACCCTCACTGTATAAACAGTTAGATTGACTGAATTTTACTCAGCCGAGGTCTTGTAGTCCGATTCATGATAGCGTGGCGTCGAAATTGACAGCGTCTGTGGATCAGGTGTTTCAGATAGCCTGAAAATGCACTTCTACTCCGCATTTAAAATCTCTTGTGTCAGATGCCTTGGTATCGCAAAATTGCGAAAACCTAAGAGAGTCGGGGTTTTAGACGCAAAATACGGTTTTGCTTTACAACTCGGGTCGAAGGTACCAACAAATGTTGATCAATTAACGAAGCAGCTGCGAAAATTGTCTCATTCATGGGCCGGTGCTGTAACAGCACAATCAATTCAAGAATTATATGGCTGTTTACACGAACAGTTCGAGACGGGCCTCGCAACGACTATTTCGTCCGCCAAGTCGGGAAAATGAAGACAAAGTTGGCGAAAAGTAGCCGCAAAAACAATTGAGCTGAGGTGGCGACCCCCTATGTAGCAGTCTTTAAACGTCAACAACACCCGAAAACTCTACTAACTTACCTGTCAAGTTGGTGGTAGGTACCCTGTATTAAGAGACCTTGTCTGCGATGTAAATAGCGGACTTATTGCTGACAACTCGGCAGAGACCGAGTGCTGGCGTGAGCACTTCGAGCGCCTTTTCGACTTCAGTGACTAACTGGATAATTCCTTTTTGCCTCGCAGTTCTGGCCTTCTCTAGTCTAAACAATGTCGTGTTACTTCCAGAAATAAATTGTCGATGCAGGACCGACGACGAGGACAAGGGGTCTACAGACGACGGCATTCCCGCTTAAGTCCAAATGCCTTGTGCCGACACAGAAGTGCTAACTCCACGAAGTGATTCAGCAAGTGTGCGGAGATGAACTAGCCCATCCTTGCGTCCATAATTTTGAACAGAGATGAGATGAAGTGGGACAACGACGACGTCATAAGTTTCGCCGACACTGCTGCCAAGCTCCTTAATATTGTCGTACCAAGACGGTCCCAGAGTGCACATGACTTTAGGACGAGACTGGACGTGGATGCACCAGTCAGATATCCATATTGAAGCATTCTTAGATTCCTAGATGGTTACCAACAATTGACGTGCGCCTGCCTTGTCGGCTTCATCACGTTGTTCACTCCCGTCCACCGTCAGT
>CACRXP010000021.1:293615-306449 GCA_902702965.1 Spirometra erinaceieuropaei | reverse complement strand
AGCGTTGACACGGCAGGTTAGAAAATTCCTCTTTAAAGTCAGCGGAAAATCCCATCTACTAGCTAGTCATGGTCTGTGACTTAAGTCCATTTTCCTGGGAATAAAGAACATTTTTAAGACAGGAGCGACTTTGGACACGATTGAGTGGGAAGCACGCAGTACGTTCCTCTGCTCCAGGACGCCATTAAGTGCCTCATACTAAGTTGTTACATGACTTTGTACAGCGTGCAGGTTGAACTAAAAGGACGATAAGTTACCGATTCCAGCAAAGACCTGGTTTTTCAGACCTAAGAAATACAAGGGATTTTTCATGCGTAGGGCAATTTTCCTTTTTTTAATGACCTTTAGTATGTCATCAGTATCTGTTCACACAGTAAATCGCTCAGTTTCCGAAAGGCGAATGCATGACTTAATTCTGGATTGGTCTTTAGTCTGAGAAATACTGCCTTTGTCATTTCAGGCAATAAGTAAATACTACGGGATAATGCAGCAGACGGAGAATTCACTTGATGTTAGTGATGCTGTTTTCTGCCTTTAGTACGGGAGGGCAATAACCTGAATGAGTGAAAGCCGATTGGCGAGGGATTAGGGAAGACTGGAGTTTAAATTCTTATCAGAATTCATCACACACACAATCTGAATTATTTGTTATAATCTCAAAAGCAAACATTGATCTGCTGTCTTGTCCTAACGTTTACAGACTCTCAGCAATTTAAAGGTAATAACCTGAAGAACATCGGCATCTCCTTAGAAGAAGAGCCTAGTGAGACGATCTCCGCATCCTCGATCTGCGCCTGCTCAATGTACGCCTCCAGCCAAGGATCAGCAGAACGCGCAAAATGCGCAGTTACTGCGAAAAGTATGAGACAGTAGGATGAACCCAGCGTTGGATGTGCATATGTATATCCCGATCAAAGTCAAAATACTCGAAAACGAGGTGGAGGGTCCAAAGACGTTCATGTGGCAGTGCAATGGTGACCCGAAGAAAGCCACCAGTGTTAGTCAACAAGGCGAGGCGTAGAACGCAAGAGGCACAAAATAATATCGTCTCAAGATGCTATGGCCCGGCCTAGTAGTTGAAATCCCGTGGAGCGTATGCGCACTCGACTTTTTACCACAATACTAACGCGGCAGAGAAGGAGAACACGACCAGCCACAAAAAAGTGTATAAAGAAAAAGCAAGTCAACTCTAACCGGGAAAGTAGTGCGTATTTATAATATCCTACTGGGATCCGCCTGCATTCGGCCTACTGCAATTCGAGAAGAAAATTCTAGAGGAACCTATCGATTACTCGTTGTTGGGAGTGCCTACACTCCCAAAAACAAGAGCCAGCCAATCACGGGAGTCCACGTGCGTTTTCTCTACTGCGCTGTCATCTTAATCGTGGCGCCTCTCCAGTGGCTTTTCCTCTCGGGCCTGATCGATCAGCATATTCGAATTATCGACCGGCTCGTCTCGAATGTTCTTCCCGAAGGGCATTGGGCCGAACGCCAGCGAAGCACCGTAAGGCGTTATAAATACGCGTTACTTCCAGTTTATTTTGACTTGCATTTTCCTAATACACAGTTTCGTGGCCGGTCGCGTTCTCCTTCTCTGCCGCGTTGGTATTGGGGACAAGGGTCGAGTGCGCATACGCTCCACAGGATTTCACGTACCAGGCGGGTCATAACACTCGTATGCACGGATCGATCAGGCACGAGGGGGAAAGCCAGTGGTGAGGCGCCACGATCCTGCTGACAGCGCTCAGAGGAGAACGCACGTGGTCTCCACTGGTAGAATGGCTCATGTTTTGGGAGTGTAGACACTCCCAAAACAACAGAATTTCAAAACGCGGATAACGACTCATTAAGTACAAGCGTAGGTACCGTTGACATTAGGATGACCGTTATGGAGCCTAGGATAAAGACAGACCCGATTTCTACGCAAGATGACCTATGCGATAAAGCAAAAATATTGCCATCGCAGAAGTCACTTCGCTTGCACCTCTTAATGGGATTGACGGGAGCTGTCTTGTGCCAAGAAGTGATATAACAACGTTGTCCCGCCAACTGCTGCCATCAGATTCTCCCAGCTATCCCTAGCGCTCTACAGAGTTCAATCCAGTGTATTTGAAGGAAATAGACGAGTAAAATTTAACTCCTTACTCGTCATATAAAAGTCAAAAATAGGCAAATTTTAGTGTAAAGTGAAAGCAGACTTTGTTTCACACAAGTGCGTTTTTTTAAGGGAAACAGAGTCACGCAGTAGCTTTTGATGCAACGTATGCCTGTTAAGGCGATGTTTTATGTCTCCATGGAGTGTAGGGTGTCCAGATGTCGAACTACATAACGGTTGTGGTAGGTCTCTCACTTGCTTGCAGGTGTAGACTACGCCAAACGCCCTCTGCTGACACCCAACTCTCACACGTGGTTCCCCGATGCTGATCTCTGCCTAGCGGTCGCACCCTGGTAACCGCCTCGGCCGACGAGCTAAACAAGGTGAGGGTATCCGTGTGTGCATCTCCGCACAGGGCAATCTCAGGTGCGTCGGCCGGATGCACCGCCGCATCGGCATCGTCGATACGAGGCTCCGTCTGGCACACCGGAAGAGGCCAGAAGGTAAGTGAGTTACCAGGTAAGCGGATGTGGCCCTGCTAGATTGCTATTTGTCTGGTTGTTTGTGTTTGTTCTTATTGTAAGCTAAATGCCGTTCTGTTGAATTCTTCCGCTCGCCCTTTATATTTAAGCAAGCAGTTCGCTTATAGAAGGGCGGAAGAGCTCTGATTCCCGTCACTGTACTCTTCCCCTACCCCCTCCCTCTTCCTTTAAGTCCTACGGTGATGTCGTAGGCAGGGCCAAGCTAACTCGGATTGTTCTCCCACTAAACAAAAGTTGTTGTCCATAGTGAAGTTCGGCAGCCGTCTGCGACAAATGAGTTGCCCTATCTAGGGAGAGTATTGCTCACCTCCGCGAGGGGAAAGGCGTCCTAACCAAATGCTGGGGACCCACGCCGTCCGAAAAACACACAGCTGAAACAACCAAGTAAGAAGCAAAAATTTCTCCCTTCCCCCTCCTTCTCCTGCCACTCCACTCGCCACACTTGTAGGGTGAGTCCACTCATTCTGGCAGCCTGGGATGTTCATTCCCTTTTAGACAATCCAAGGAGCAACCGACCGGAACGGAGGACAGCGCTAGTGGTCCGGGACCTGGCGCGCTACAAGGTGGACATCGCCGCACTCAGCGAGATCCCATTCTCCGAACAAGGCCAACTGGAGGAGGTGTTTGTCGACTACACTTTCGTCTGGAGCGGTCGCCCCAGGGCAGAGCGACGGGACGTGGGTGTCACCTTTGCCATCCGGAACGACACCGTGGGACGTCTGCCCCGTCTGCCGCAGGGTATCAAAGATCATCTGATGAGCCTACGCCTGCATCTTCGGGACGGCAAATTCGCCACCATCGTCAGCGCCTACGCTCCTCCGATGACCAGCCCTAACGAGGCGAGAAACAAATTCTGCGAGGACATGCATACCCTCCTAGCGTCTGCGTTGAAGACGGAGAAGTTGGTTGTCCTTGGTGACTTCGACGCTCGCGCAGGCGGAGACCATGCTGGCTGGAGTGGGCGTTGGCTACCCGTGGTCTCAACGGCTTCAAAGACAATGGTCTGCTCCTTCTCCACAACTGCACAGAACACAGCCTCGTCTTAACAAACACCTTATTTTGCCTGCCGGAGCGAGAGAAGGCCACCTGGATAAATCATCGGTCGCGTCAGTGGCACCTACCGGACTGTGTCCTCGTCTGGAGGCGAGACCAGCGGGACGAGCTGGGGACAAATGCGATTCTGGGTGCTGCCGGGTGGACCGACCATCGTCTCGTCATCTCCGAGATGCAGACTGATCTACAGCCCCACAGGTGACCTCAAGGTAAGCGAACCCTGGGTACGCTGAATACTGCCTTGCTGTCTTTGCCTGCTTGCCATCTTCATTTCAGCAATGAGCAAGCTCAACCGCTAGCCAATCTTGCCGTCGTCGTCGTCGTCGCCGCCGCCGCCGCCACTGACGCAACCGCCTCCATTGGGAACCGATGGTGTCAAATGCAGGACACAGTCTAGTCAACTGCCGTGTCTGTCCTGGGCCGCGCTCGTCGCCAACACCAGAACTGGTTCGATTACAACGACGTCGCCATCAGCAACCTGACCGCCGAGAAGAACAGTCTGCACAAAAACCTACGCCGACCGCCCCACTGACGACAGCAAAGCAGCCTCCTATCATAGTTGCCGCTTTGTGCAACGGCGACTGCACGAGATACCGGCCGTTTGGACGAGTCGCAAGGCCGAGGAGATCCAAAGGTACGCGGACTGCAAGGAATGGAAGGACTTCTTAATAATAATGATAATAATAATATTCATAATAATTGTATATAATTTCAGTTTACAGACAATGTCAGGGAAGCGTTAAACGCAAATCCGGCCAGCAGCGAAAAAACTACTGTCAAAAAGGCGACAAAAATAAAGTTTATGATGATTTTTTATAGTTTGGAGGGTTCAGGAGAAAAAAACTGCTGATCATGAAACGCCGACAGTCAAGAAATGGAGAGGTAGCACTGCATCGGATGTTGTCAGTCGCCAATTCTTTTCATGAAGTTGGGGCTGGTCCGAACGGAAGCACTTAAGAACAGCTTTTACTGTTGGCTAAAGAAATTGTCCCTGATGAAACCCCTCATAGAGATCAGCGAGCGCAAACGCCGTCGCTACGGTAAAATCGATCAGTGGATTCAGCACCCAAAATTTGTGGTATCTTTTATGAATGCGAAAATCGAGTAATAGTTCTCTTAAACAAAGGATAGTTTCGCAGAGCTTTCACATCCCTGGGTAATGTATCTCAAATAGCATGTGCATTTACAGAAAAGCACCAACGATATTTAACGGTACGTGCCAGAGGAATAAATGAAAAGACCTCACGGTGACTGTTACGTGGGGGAGTGGACAAGATGTCTTAAAGAAGCGAGCAGGTTAACGGTACGATTATATAAATGCCTAAATAACAAAAATAGTCCCTTTTGTAATCTACGAAACCCTAGAGGATCAAGGTCTGTAAGCCGTCAACGTTCTCGGGAAGACAAATGTAGGTGTTCCGGGGTTAAAACTATCTTGGTAAAAAGTTGTTGAACGGATTCTATTTTCTTCCGCTCAGCAGCACGCATGAGGCTAAATAAAAACGAACAGTATTCCAGGCCAGGTCTTACGTACATGTTATAAAGGCGCATTCTAATATCGTTGGTTTTAAAGTTTCGGAGGAAAAAATCGGTCGTTCTACGTGCTTTGGAGACATCAAGGCACAGTGCTCCGAGAGATTGAGACTCTTGGAGTATGATACACCCAGATCCTTAAAAATTTCAGCCACATTTATGTCGTGACCATCAATACTTTGTTGAGATTGATGGTCGTCCCCAACCATCAGAACTGAGCACCTATGCCAAGAAAGAGAAAGGCACCACGTGTGGCACCGCCGGGTAAAGGCCTGTAGGTCGTTCTTTAGTAGCTCAAGCCCGATGTCAGGATCTGCCGGCTTATATCGATATGCAACTTTCAGGTCATCGGCATACATGAAGGGCTTACAATTCTGAAATAATTCTGGTATATCGTTAAGAAAAAGGCAAAATAAAAGCGGGCCGAGTAAACTACCCTGAATGACTCCACTCCTCACACATGTGCGGTTGGAGAAGCATTGGAAATCTTAACTCCTTGTGTGGAAGCGACCAGGTAAGAGGACATAAAATTCGTTGCCACCTCTTCCGAAAGAGGAGAGTTTCAAGAGAAGAAGAGCATGGTCAACACGGTCAAAAGCCTTAGTGAAATCGAAATAGACTGTGTAACGCGCAAAACCATTGTCCCTAGATTGGAGAACATGTTCAAAGAAAGAGAGCTGACAGGTGTCACATAACCGGGCTTTGAGAAATCCATGCTGAGCAACACTCAATAGGTCATTCTCTGTTAATTGACACATCATCTTATTCTTGATCAGTGTCTCTAAGATTTTGGAAACTGCGGGGAGGGTGGTAATTGGCCGAGAGTCATCAAATGACGTAGATTGGCCATGCTTAAGAATGGGCAAAATGTGTGATTCCTTCCACAAAGTAGGGCAGGCTTCACTTTCAAAAACGATATTAAACATCTTACATAAGAGGGATCGGAAAATTACACTTGCATTCGTTTTTAGGATGCTAACGGGGACACCGTCGAGCCCAGGGCTATTAGGTTGACGGAGGCGCCGAATCGCAACAGTCACATCCCACAGGGTGAAAGTGATACTTTCGAGAACTGCCACGGTCAATGCCTGGATGGTCGGAAGTGAAGTAATCGCATTTTTAATAAACGTTTTGGATAGAAAAGCGTTAAAACCCCCAACAGTTAACTGGACATCGGCTAAGGGATTCCCAAGAGCGTCTCGGAGAATGAGATTCTGCGTCTTTCTTCGAGTTCGTACTTTTCTGGAGGAAAGTTTCGACACATTCAACAAACAGTTTTCAGTAAATTGGACCTCTTTGACCAGCTGTTTTTCTTCGAAAAATCTTTTAGCCCGCTAAAAAAAATATGAAAAAATCGAGGGCAGAGCGGAAACGTTATTCTGAAGATGGAATCGACGAGAAAGTCTGCGCAACCTGCGGCGAAAGGGCAAGGGTAGAAAAACCTCATCCCCGACATGAATTATTTTCTTACGGGGGACAAAACGAGAAATACGCGGATAAAAAATTTCGAACAGTTTTACAGTTCAAAAAGTTACATCCAAACTTAGGAATAAATCAATCCAAACGTAGGAATTAAGGTGTGTTACTAATTCGGTCGAGCGAGCTGATCGGAAGTCGAGGAAAATACTATACCTTGGGGAAAACGTTTTGTCAGCCTCGAGTTCTAATACTGGAACAACTATGTCATGGTCTGAGCTCTCGAGTGGGCCTAGGGATGACACTGACAAAGGCATGCAACCTCTACAGAGTCTGGGCGAGACAAATCTCAGAATAGTGGACGAAAAAATTATACGCGTCCAGAGGCCATTCCTCTGGGGAAAGCCCATAACTCTAACAGCTAAGGAGTGATGGAAAGCAGTTCATCCCGCTCAGCTCCGACCGGTTTCTGCATTCAATCCCAAGAAATGGATAAACGCCAGTATGCCGGAGTTGATCGTGCCAAATTGAGATTTTTGTATACCAATGCTCAAACTCTCGTTTCGAAAATCGACGAACTCAAAGCGATGGTACCGCGACGAATCCCCGACGTCATCGCCATAACGGAAACTTGGCTTAATGCCGAAATCTTGGATGCTGAGATTTCGATACCGGGTTACCATCTGTTTCGCAGAGACTGTCAAAATAGGCAGGGCGGCGGGGGGTATTCGTATATGTAAGGGAAGGAATTTCAGCAGTTGAAAGAGCGCACACCATCTCCCTTGAATGTGAATCCGTCTGGATAAAGATAAAGAAGAGCAACTCACAAAATCTAGAATTTCTGGCGATTTACATACTACCAAACCTTATGAGTGCAGCTGATGATTCGCTTCTTGGTTTAGTCAAAGACGTAGCTAGCCACCAAGAGGTACTTATTGTTGGGGATTTCAACGCACCTGCAATACAGTGGGAAACTATGGCAGTTAACGGCGGACCAGGCTCTTTCAGCAATAAGCTACTGGACCTCACACTCAATCTCCCTCTGGCGCAACATGTGAAGGTACCAACAAGATTTCGAGAGAACCAGAGAGCGAATTGTCTAGACCTAGTTTTCTCTAAAGACTTCTCTAATATCGACGAAGTGTATTCCAATGCACTTCTTGGGAAAAGTGACCATACTACGCTACTATGGGATTACTCGCTCATCTCTAAACGCTAGAAGAGAACAGAGGGCCAACCTAATATATGGAAGGCAGATTTTAATATGATGAAGAACGACTTGCTGTCCGTGAATTGGGACCAAATACTCAGGGGACATCCGGAGGACAACTAGAGATCTTTTAAGACGATTTCATTCGATCTGATTAGGCTCTGTTGTCCACTTAAAGTACAAAAAACAACTAGTCGACCTGCTTGGTTAACTAGGGACCTAAATAGGCAGCTACGGAAGAAAAGCAAAAGATGGAAAATATTCAGATAAACTGCGTCACCAGCGCATTTCGAAGAATTTCGTCGTCAACGAAATGCCGTCAAAAAATGTATCCGTCAGGCACGGAAGGAGTATGAATCCAAAATTATCCGACAGGCTGAACAGAAACCTAAGATTTTATTTCACTATCTTAACAGTCGACTGAAAAATAAGGACCCGGTCGCGGTGCTGAAGGATAATAATGGTGTAGAGATCATTGAGAACAGCGAGAAAGCCGAACACCTAGGACAGCATTTTGCCTCGGTTTTTACTAGGGAAACAGAGTTTCGCAGTCGTAGTGCTAGCAATGCTGTTGAGACTGCTGGTCGCGTGCTTGACTCCATACTCTTCCCGACAGCTGTCGTGGAAAGGGGGCTGAAAAATCTCAAGGAAGCAAAGTCCTCGGGTCCGGACAATATACCGGCCAAATTCTTGAAGGAACTGGCGAATGAACTCTCCAAACCACTGGCGCACATCTTCCGCTCGTCATTCGAATTAGGGAGGCTGCCATCGGAATGGAAGACAGCAAATATCTTTCCGATATACAAGGGCGGGTCTCGCACTAATGCTAACAATTACCGGCCTGTTAGTCTAACCTGTATCTGCTGTAAAATAATGGGGGCCATAGTTAATAAAGCAACAATGGAGTTCCTGGAGCAGGGCCATTTAATCTCAGACCTGCAGCACGGCTTTAGACAGAACCGCTCGTGCCTTTCCAGTTTATTGCTCTCGACGGAGCAGTGGACTCGCGCACTGGACGAGGATGGTAGGGTCGATGTCATCTACACAGACTTTAAGAAGGCGTTCTACAGCGTCCCACACAAACGCCAAATTTACAAACTTTCTGAAATTGGGATAAGAGGAAGGCTACTGACATGGATAACAGATTTTCTTACCGGGAGATCGCAAACCGTGTGCATTGAGGCCTCAAGGTCAACTCCTACCCCCGTTCTAAGTGGTGTACCCCAGGGCTCCGTCTTAGGGCCGTTGCTATTCCTGGTTTGCATTAACGACTGCGTCGACGACCTGGGATGCAGCGCCATCATGTTTGCTGACGATGTTAAGCTGTGGAGACCCATCAGATCTGACGCAGACAGGTACGCGCTTCAAGACAGTCTCAACCGCTTGAACAGTTGGTCAGCTCGCTGGCTCCTTAATTTTAATGTGGAAAAATGTGTGGTCCTGAGACTCCGCACCAGACGGACCAGTAACAAGGACGATTCCTTTCAATACGTCCTTGGTGGTCAGCCCCTTTCAAATGTTGTGGAACAGAAAGACCTGGGCGTCCTAATGATCTCCTCGCTGAAACCATCATCACAGTGTCAAAGGGCAGCCAAAAGTGTGATAAGGGTGTTATTTGCGCTGAGGCGAGGATTTGTGCAGATCGACAAGGAGCTGTTCGGAAAAACCTATGGGGCATTCGTCCGGTCTCACTTAGAGTATGCAGTCCAGGCCTGGCGACCGTGGTTGAAGAAAGATTATCAACGACTGGAAAGAGTACAGGCGATGGCTACGACGATGGTCAAGAATCTTCATCATTTGCCTTACGAAACCAGGCTGACCGAACTAAATCTGTTTCCTCTAAATTACAGGCAACTGCGCGGCGATCTCATTCAAACCTACAGGATTGTCAGAATCCGTGAGTGTGCCCTAGACTTTGATGAATTCTTTGAATTGGCCCGGACTGACCGTCTGCGTGGTCATCCCTTCAAACTGCAAAGGAAGCGGGCTTATTCGGACGTCCGATGGAACGACTTCTCTCACAGGGTCATCGGGGCATGGAATGGACTTCCTGATGCCGTCGTTCTTTCCGAAAGTGTCAAATCCTTTAAGTGCAGACTAGACGCTCATTTGCTGAGAACCTACTGTACATATAATAATGATTGTTTTAGCGGCGGCAGTTTGCGCCTAGCTCACACTTACCGCTAATTTTTTAACTTTTCGCATTTGCTGATGTAATTGATGACTTTATTTCTGTTTATCGATATGAATAGGGAGCTCAAGGGCGAAAGCCTCATTCCCTTAATAAACTGACTTAAACTGACTTAACTATGTTTGCCTGATCCTCGGGTGGGAATATCAACAGCCTGACTCCACATCCAAACATCCGCTTCCTTAAAAAAGTCTCCGAACCTTCTGGGGCCGGAAGTCGGAGACCAGCGGACTTCAGGAGCGTCAAATTTACAGTAACCAATTGATACTTAAAGCTTAAGTCGGTCGCAGCGTGAAAGGACAGTGAGAGTAAACGATCAAAATTCTCAAAGGCATTGGAAGGACGACAGACACAGCCAACGAGTAGGGGGGACTTATTTTTAGTGCAACCTGGAGCCAGCAGCTGCCTTCTACCGCGGAAAAATGCGGGATGTCCAGCGACAGAAATGTAAGTGTTTGCCTAACGTAGACGTATATGTATGTATATTTAAGGGTTACAGGCAGAGCCCTTGATGACCCTATTTATGTACAGTGCTTTCGCAGATTCATACTCAAAAATAAAATAAAATTGCAGGCATTTAAAATGTGATTGGGTCACAGTTCAATCGTAATCATAAGGTAGTGCATGGTGTCACTGTAAATTAGTGCGGAAGATTGTATATGACAGATTTTACAAAACTGGCTCTGCATAGTCATGCTGTACAAGCCGATTTCTGCCGAAAACTAGACGAGCAAGTTTTCTTTTAAACACACAAACTGTGTCAGCCGTCACCATCTCGCTTGGAAGCGAGTTCCACGGCCTGACAACCCGCTGGCTGAAAGAAAATTTTCGTCGGTCTAAACGTGTTCGCTCATTCCCGACTTTGAATGCATGGCCGCGTAGTTGGTTTGTACGGGTGAACTCAAAGAAGTCCTCTGCCCTTAATGAGCAACCCTGGCCGCGAACAATCCGGAACGTCCAGAGTAGACTGCAGTTTATTTGTCTATAAGAGAGATGGCATAGGCCAAGCAAATTTAGCCTCTCCTGATAAGACAAATGCTTTAGACCGTCGACCATCTTTGTCGCTCTGCGTTGCACCTGTTCGAGTAAGTTGACATCCTTCCTCATCCATGGTGAAGCTGCTGGCATTCCATACTCTAGATGAGGTCTTACAAAGACACCAAAGAGTCTTCCGAAGAGTTCGGGAGGAAATATTTTAAATGCACGTCTGATCCAGTGTGGAGTACTAGTTGCCTTCTGGACCATCTTTCTGCAGTGTTCTGATGGCGATAGATTTGTGGTCGTCCATACACCCAGATCTCTGTGTCCTTCCACAGTTTCTAACCTCGTACCGTCAATATAGTACTGGTGTTTGGAAGAGGCATTGCGGCCGGTGTTCAGGTGCAAAACCACGCATTTGGACACGTTAAACTTCGAAAGCCATCTGTTCGACCAAGCACACAGTTTGTTGATGTTCGACTGCAACTTCTCTGCGTCATCATCACACTTGACTTCACTCCATATTTTTATGTCATCCGCGAACATGAGAGCCTCGCAATTCACTTCGCTGATACAGTCATTAACATAAATCAGGAAGAGTACTGGGCCTAAGACAGAACCCTGTGGGACAGCACTTTCCACCTTTACCCATTCCGAGGTAGAATTACTAACGACGACTCTTTGTAGTCTGGAGGACAGAAAACTCCTGATCCACTTAAACATTCTCCCTTGAATCCCTACATCCCAGATCTTTTGTAAAAGAAGCCTGTGTGGGACACTGTCAAAGGCCTTCTTGAAGTCAAAAAATATGACATCTACTGGGAAACCTTTATCGGTAACTCGTGTCCATTTCTCGTGCGAGTAAAGAACACTTGTTAGGCAGGAGCGTTCTGGACGAAAGCCGTGTTGGGCATCGCACAATATTTTGTTCTGTTCCAGGTACTTCATCAAGTGTCTTTTGATAAGGCGTTCCATTATTTTACACGCGATGCAAGTAAGACTGACAGGACGATAATTTCCGCAGTCAAGTCTTGAGCCTCCTTTATGGATCGGAGTAGTAAGTGCACACTTCCATTCTTCCGGTAGCTCGCCGTCTTCAAATGACTTTTGAAATATTGTGGATAAGGGTTTACACAGTTCATTAGCAAGTTCGCGAAGTGCTAGGGCGGGAATTCTATCTGGGCCAGGCGATTTGGCAGGTTTCAGCCGGAGTAGCTCGGCCCTAACTATGGTAGATGAAAAGAGTGGTTCCTCGGTTAAGGAGGGTAGGGAGGGGATAGGATGGGGAAGGGTACTGGGAGGAGAGGTTGTTTGGCGAATGGATGGATGGGCAAATATAGCACTAGGTTCTCGGGTGAAGACGGACTGAAAGAAGTCGGAAAGGAGGGACGCTTTAACCTGGTCATCAATCTTCACTTTTCCATCTGCAGACCTGAGGGCAGGGATTAGCTCCTGAGTCCTTTTAGTTCTTCGTATAAAAACCATATAGAATTTTCGGATGCACCAACGAATTTCGGAGTATGTTCAGTTCAAACTTCTTTCGCAGCTTTGAGGCCTCACTTTTACAGACGTTTCGTTGCCGCTTATATTCCTGTAAGTGTTCGTCGGAGCCAGTTTGTCTGTAACGCCTCCACAGACGATTCCTTTTTCTGAAAGAGGCCTTCAAGTCCGGGGTTATCCATTTTGGGCGGTTTGTGATTGTCTTCCTTCTAAGAGGACAATTGGAATAGACAATCTCTTTCAGTAAGGAACTGAAAGTATTCCAGTTATCGTTTGCTCGACCATGCAGTTCAGTCTCCCATGATATAGCTGCCGC
>CACRXP010000021.1:271394-293561 GCA_902702965.1 Spirometra erinaceieuropaei | reverse complement strand
CAGCGACCGACAAGCGCAGAATCCGTCCCGTCTGTCATACAGTTTTCGAGGCCTCTTGGCAGTGCATCGGTTCTTATTTCCTGTCTTATCTCTCCGAGCCTATTGTGCGTAATCTCCCTGGAGTCTAATGATTCCAGCGGCCTTTATCGCAAGAGACTGCTAATGAATTAAAGACCGTTTTCAGCTGCTCTTCTGTAGTTGATAAACATATCTGACTAGCGCCAAACCGTTCATCGATAGCGCAGTGGCTAACGCTGTGGCCTCCGAGACCGCAGGTACCGAGTTCAAATCCCGGTTGCACAACTTTTGTGAACGAGTTTTTTATAACAAATTGGCTCATTGCTGATGATTTTCAAACTCTTCAATCAGTTCTAGAGTAGTGCAGGATGTTTTCAACAATTGTTAGAATGAAGAATTTGCCAATTATGAAGTAAAATAGGAAACGACTCAGCCGTTTATAGTTTTCGACGTAGATCTCGGAGAAAAGTTGTCAAGTAGGGAGACTTGTACAGATGGCCGGACGATTGCAAATATCTTTTGATGGAGAATTTGTGGTATACTTCACCGGTGCGAATGAGAAGACTAATCAGTGGTGCTGTTCCTTGAAGAATTCGGGTAGAATCTTCCTCCTGATACCGTGGGAAATAACGTCGAGATCCGAAAAGTCCAATAATGATAGAACTTTCGAGTTGGTGTACTTGTAATCCAAATCCAAATGATACGTTGTCAGTTCGCAATTTATTTCCACGCGACGTTCAGTCTGCCCTATACTATCAAGTAAATTCGACGAAAACTCGGAGAGCTGGGGATACGACTCAAATTCGAAGGACGCAACTGCCCCCACCGCGGCTGTCCTGACGATCAGTTCGGGTGCAAGTATAACCTAGAAGAGAGAGTTCGGAGTCAGCTACGGAAGCTGATGCCCATGTCTCAGTAGATAAAACAATATCTGGAAGATGGACGAACACCAGAGTCTGAAGCAAAGGCATCTTATTTAACAGGGATCTGGCATTTTGAATAAAACGTTTGAGAGGAGCGGCAGTTAGTATCTGAGTGTGGTGGGCTACGTCGACTAGTGCTTGGCTGCCCACGGAACACACGGTCCGGATTTACCCATCCGGTTCTGCAAAAAAATCTGTGGCATCAAAAGATACTTACGTGGATAAAAAGGGGTAGGACTTGGGGGAGGAAATGACAGACAGGGAAGCTAGAAACGATTGTTAGCTAACTCATTTTCAGCTGAAAATCCACGAGCCAAATAATGCAACGTATTTCCGCCGGAACGAAACCGAGGATCGGATGAGTTAACTGACCCAGCATGGACATTAGCGTGAGGAATGCATTGGTAAAACGGCCGTTGAGGAAAAATGATGGGGGGTGGGGTGCACCGCTTCCATTGGAGCAGGATTTCTATTAAAAGGCAGGAATGTCGGCATAGTCGGCCTAACCGCCTCGATAAGAGGGCTGCGGGTAGGTGAAAACACGCTACGTTTTGGGTGGTGGTATTTGAGGCAGTATTAGGCGATTGCGGAGGAAAATATTCCATAATGGAACAGGATTTACCCGGTGCCTGAGTGGCTGAGACGGCATTTAGATTGGCCTTGGATTTAGACACATGCTTAAGCTTGTTAGGGGGTTGCTAGGAGAGTCAGTAGGGGCGTTTTTATACCAGGCGTGTTGATACGTTTAAAAATCTCAGCATCAAGAGTAGACAAATTCCCTACGGAATTGTCTATGCCGTGACGTGCAGAGGCCGCAGATGATGAAGAAGAAGACTTTTTCAAACTGACAATAGGTGTCATTATGTCGGTGATGGTTTTTGACAATTTAAATTTGTTCAATCTTCGTTGCATTGGTGTGAGGTCCGGCGAAACTGAGCAGCGCCATGTACGACAGAATTCTCTAGTTATCTCCCTCCTCGACAAGATAAAATCGACTTCTGTCAAGGAGAAAAGGGTGACTAGTATCGACGCATTACGGCTGAGCGAGCACAGTTGTCTAGCTTGTGCGGCACTGAGATCCAAGCCGCAACTTTGCAGGAAATATGCGCTCCCTCTATAGCAGATAAGTGACCCGGAATGTTTCGCAGTATACAATTATGCTTGCGTTTTATTCCCTCCTGGGTTTCAGAGCTTATTACTCCAATAACTTTGAACCTCTGTTCAAAGCGCTGCTTATGTCGCCATATATAAACTGATCGTGTATTTCGTTGGCTGATTTTCCGTTACGACTAGCAGAGGCGTAGTTTTAGACGATTTAGTGGTCCAGTGGTTCTACATGGACTCACGGAATTTTCTGAGTTAACCATATCTGTAGAACGCAACGAAAATATGCTGACACCTGCTTAGTCTCCGGCCACGATTCTAGCACTGAGAGACGGCGGGAAGGCTGCAAACTTTTGTCTTTTAGCACGTGCTTTTTGGGGCATTACAGAGTACTAGATGGGTTTTCTTTTGCAGTACAAGGATCGAAACGTTGTTAACATGCAACAAAACGCACAGAATAACAAATTCAACCGTAAGTTTGCTTTAAAACTAGAAATAGACAGTCTTACACGGAATCACTAAGAGGTACTTCACAAAATACGGCTATTTTACCAGACTGTCTGACGAAAGTGGAAAAAATAATACCCGACAGTGAAAAACGACTTTTTAAAAGGACTCGAGTAAAAAATAGGCATTAATTGCTTAAGAATATCAAAGTATTAGCAAAACTTCATTCGTCTTTGAAATTGAGCTGCGCACCTTCAAGTTGAGACCAACGCCGACCTCGACCTCTCGCTCTCTCTCCAGGAAACCATCAGGATCTTGCAGCATCTAACCAGCGGGGAAGCGCCAAGATCAGACGCAATCCCTGCCGAGGTCCACAAGCACAGTGGCCCAAACTCACGAATAATTTGACGGCGCTCTTCCAAGAGACGTGGCATCAAGGAACGGTCCAACAGGATTTCGAGGACGCCACAAACGTCCATCTCTATAAGCTGAAAAGTGACCGCCAGATCTGCGAAAAAACATCGAGGTATCTCCTTGCTGTACATCACCAGGAATCTTTTCGCTCGTATTCCCATCAACCACCTTAACCGCCATCTGTAATAGTGTCTCTTGCCAGAAACCCAATGCGGCTTCCTTCGTCACTGCGGGACCACGGACATGATCTTTGCCGTCCGTCAACTGCACATGAAAGGCCAGGAGATGCGGACCCACCTCTCCTCTACTTTCGTGGATCTGACGAAAGCCTTCTACACGGTGAACCACGAAGGACTGTGGAAATCATGCAGTAACTTGACTGTCCACGAACGACTCACCCAGATGGTGTGTATGCTCCATGATGGCATGATGGCTCGAGTCACGGAGAGTGAAGCTGTCTCCGAGACATTCACTGTGACCAATCAACGGATGCCCTTCCAGTCGCGAGTATCCACAACTGCCGTCCGTATACTTCTTTTTTTCGACGACCACGTCCTCAACGCCACCTCGGAGGGAGACAGACAAAGGAGCATGTACCTCTTCGCCGCCTCCTGCGACAACTTCGGCTTGGTCACCAACACGGAGAAGACGGTGGTCATGCATCAACCGCCACCCGACGTTGCCCCGATCTCCACTACAACACCAAACTGAAGATGTGCAAGGCAGTCATCCTACAGATACTGCTATATGAAGCAGAGACCTGGATTGTCTACGCGAAGCAAGCTCGGAGACCCAATCATTCCCATCTCAGCCGTCTTCGACAAATGCTGAAGCTGAGCTGACAGGACCGGATCCCCAACACGGATGTACTTGAGCGGACGGGAATCTTCAGCAGCTACGCTATGCTGAGACAATTGCAGCCGCGTTGAAGAAGCCAGCACGTACGAATGGACAACGAGTGATAACCCAGACAACTTTTTTGCGGCAATTTCGCCACGGGTTCCCGCGGACAGTGACGCAAAGTCCGCCATTACAATGACACTCTGAAGACTTCCCTGAAGCGTCTGCGGATTAACCCGGTCAACTGGGAAGAACTCGCACGAGACCGATCGACCTGAAGGAGAACAGTGAAGACAGGCGCAGCGATCTAGGAAGCCGACCGAATCACCACCGCCAAAGCCAAACGCGAGGTTCGCAAATCTCAACTGCGCACAATTCTCAACTCCAACGCTCAACCAACCCCGACTCGCCCACCTTGCCAGCGGACGTTCCGAGCACCACTCGGCCTTGCAGGACATCTTCGTATAACCTGCAGTACCCGGACTACAACGGCTGCTTTCCCCTCATCCGACCCTGCCTCATCTTCCACGTCAACAACTAACACTGGCTGTAATCCTGGGCCCCAACTACCACTCTTCTCATCCCCCTCCTCCTCCTCCTACGCCTCCATTGCCTCAACATCCGCTGCGGCAGCTCCTGTACCCACCGTTAATGCACATAATTCTGACACACCAACAAATATCAACCCCCACTAAAAACGCCAGCGATGTGGACTTGATCCATACCTGTTCTCATTTCGACCGCACCTTCACCTCACCCATGGGTGTTGTCGGTCGCTTTCGAATTCATCGCACGGAGACTTGCAAACCAATGCCTGGAGCATCCACGTACACCAGACGCATCCGCCTCAACTGGCCTCACTGCCCACAGCACATTTGCTTACTGTATGGGCCTATTAGGCCACTTGTGCATTCCTGAAGACCTGCGGTAGACAATCACCGGCTTCACCACATTATCTCATCTTTCTTCACCTACATCACGCAACATCGTCATTCACCACAAGCATCCGATCGCCACCGCCCACACAAGTGGGAAATGTGTGTTTCGGCTCTGGCTCCATGCGGCCCCTACTGCATGTGTGATTTGAGTCTGAGACCATCAGGACGAGTCAAGTGCGGTGGCTTAGAAGGTCACTGACTGACGCCCAAACCCAGTCCACGCAGTCCGTCCAGGTGCGTGTGCGTGTTTGTATGAAGTGGCAGACTGGTTAGCTGAGAGCGTGGCCGAAACAGCTCCTTCCACAGCACAATCATAGAATAAATGTATTTTAGCGCCCCTTGGGCACTGCTAGTCTCCTTTGAACTCAGGAAAAAACCTAAAACAAACTCATCCATTTCGACTGCACGTTGACGTCATGTGTTTGCGTATCTGTTTAGCTAATAGATCGCGAATTGAGAGTTTGTTTTAAATTAAAAAACCTGAGTTCCAAGGAAAAATATTCGCAAAAGTTTTAACAAGGAACGATATGTACAATATAAAAATTGAGGTATACAGTTAAATAGTTTTGGGGGACATGGATAATATGTTCCTCATGGAAAGTGAAGAACTTTGATGCCAGCCTCACGTTGAAGTTATTTTCGAGTTGAATAAATTTGGGTGTCTTGCAATTGTCCGTTTGTTATAGCCGTAGAGCTGACCAGGGATCCGACCTTGGGTGTTTTAATGAACTGTCACGTTAGAGGCATTTTTCTCCCGTTTACCTTGCAGGAGCTACGCTTCCGAAACCTCCGAATCCTCCCGATAAGTCGTTCCATCGTATTTTTCGTTTTTTCGTAGCCTCGTTTATTAGTTTTCCATCTTTGTTTACCCGAATAAACTTGTATCTTTTTATCACCTGTGTTGCTTATCCCATGTCCCATAAGCCTGTTCATCCCGATTCCATTCACTCTGAGATGCAAGGCCTTTTAGACGGGATTTTTCAATCGGCTGGACCATTTGAGTTCAAGTTACCATCATCTCCTTCCTTCGTAACCCGTGATTCGACATCCGTCTCTCGCTTGGTCACTACAGTGGTGTCAGCGATGGGATCCCACCCGTCCCTCACTCCGATGTCCTGGTTACCCACTCCCTACTTCTTAACCCTACGATCGATTACGCGTACACCCTAGGACCCAGTCCCTTACTATCTCCCGAACCGTACGTCTCTAACCGCAATATGCATGATTGGCTTCGCCATTTGGGTCTATTTCTAGTTACCTTCCCCACCAACCAACGCACCTGCTATTTGATACGTTCTCTTTCTACCTCAGCGCATAAAAGTGTTTTCGACGCCGGAATCGACCACACGTTGCCGTCCGACGTGGCTTGTGGAACCATTTTACGGCTGTTTGACACGCTGTCCTCTACAGGAATGGCCGCCGAACGATTCGCCGCTTTAAGACAGGTGCGTGATCAATCGGTCAATGATTTCGCGAACGAACTGTCTAACCTCGTCCTATTGGCATTCCCCACCGGACCGCGACACCCTCATCCTGCATCGTTTTATAACTGGACGCTGCCGGCATCATCCTTCTCCATCCCTACCAGTTTAGTCGCCGTGATACAACAATGTCGGCTGTATACCGTTTACCACAAAGAGCTTAGACCGACCCCAGTGCCCGCTGAAGCTGATCTCCGTCCCGAATCATGACCGCTCATCCGGAAAGCACCCCTAACCGTGCGTTTTCCTCGCCATAAGCCCGACTGTGAATACTGCGCGGCATTTGGCCCCGACGCCCGCCACTGTGGCCACAATCCCCCCGTAAGTCGGTTCTTCATGCTTTTATTTCTCTTTCTGATCCATCCTGCTCCCCCACGTTTGCGATTAATATTTTACTTAACAACCAGCCGTTACCAGCCTTAGTCGACACCGGTGCCAACGTCTCCCTTATCAATGTTCGTAAGTTGCCGCGAGGTTTCCGTAGGCTTATAGAACCGTTACCGACGCCCCGCAATTTGTGGGCCGCTAACGGGACTAGTTCCCCTATTTCTGGTAGTATCAGCCTACAGTTCGTCGTCAACGATTCCGCTCTGACAAATTGTTTTCTAGTAACCCCAGTTAGCCCTTGGACGATCGTGCTCGGGCCTGACTCCCTCACAGATCACGACTGCACCATTTAAATTCGGCGTAAACGCCTAGTGAATGTCTCAACCATCTCCCATACTGCAACATCATCCCCATCAGACGATCTCCACTTCGCATATAATGCCGTCCTTTCGGCTGCCCCCCCCCCCTAGAGCTACGTTCTACGCTCCCCTTCAACAGTCGGCCCCGTCGCCCATAAGCAGCCAAGCGACCTTCTCGCCTCGTTTTCCGACCTGTCCTCCTGGTCCACGGATACCATCGGTCGTACACGACTTGTGCAACATACCGTTGACATGGGAGACGTCAGAACCATTTGGCAACCCCCTCGGCGTATTCCCGTTCGTTACCATGATGAGGTCTATAAGTTTTTAGACGAGCTGTTACACGCCAAGACTACCCAACCGTCCACCTCCCCATTGGCTTTGCCCATTGCGTTAGTTCCCAAGAAAGATGGTTCCCTGCGTCCGTGCGTCAGCTATCGCCACCTTGACGCAATGACAGTGTGAGATTCGTTCCCGCTGCCGAGGTTAGACGATACAATAAATGCGCTAGGCCGGGCTGCTTGGTTCTCAACCTTTGATCCCATGTCGAGCTACTGGCAAGTGCAAATACACCCGAACGACCGTCACAAGACAACCCTCACTGCCCTTCAGGGTTTGTTCTAGTTTCAAACCCTCCCTTTCGCAGCAGCCACCATTTAATGTTTAATGTATCGTGTACTCCGCCACCCAATCCTGTATAAATGCCTCGTCTCTCTAGATGACATTATCGCATTCGGGCGTTCTACAAACGAACACAATTCAAACTTACGGAAGATTTTAGAGGAAGTCCAGGAAGCTGGCCTTACCCTCAATCCCGCTAAATGCCTTTTCCTCCGTTCCGAGGTCCAGTTGATTGGCCACCGTATTTCCCCCGGATGTATGTCACCCCTGCCAGATTGAATCAAACACGTACGTACATGGCCGACGAACCAAACTGAACTGCGGAGTTTCCTCGGCCTCGCATCGTACTACCGACGTTTCATACGACATCTCGCCCAGATTGCTGCGCCCCTTCACAAGCTCACTGAAAAGGGCCGGTCTTATACATGGTTCACCGACTGCGACACCGCCTTTAAAAACCTCCGTACGGCATTATGCTCAGCGCCACTCTTAGCCCTTCCGAACGTTGACGACGACGCTCCCTCGTTCATATTAAATACTAATGCAAGCGGGTTCGCCATCGGGGATGTCCTGTCTCAAGTCAGTAAGGACGGCGTAGAACATCCAATTTGTTTCTCTAACAACACGCTGACTAAAACGCAGCGTAAATACTGCATCTTCAGTCGCGAACTGTTGGCGACCATCATGTTCATACGTCAACTTAAACACCTCCTTGTCGGCTGATGGTTCATCCTACGTACAGACCATCGTGCCCTACAGTGGCTGTGTTCCATCAAGGACCCTATGAACCAGATAGCATGTTGGCAGGAGTTTTGAAGGATTTTGGTTTCGAGTGTCACAAACATGCTAACGCGGACGCACTTTCAGGTCTTTCATCCACAACCAGCCTGGCAGATGAACCTCACGACGCGGCCTTTAACGCTATTATCGTTTCCGAACCCACCTATTACGCCTGGTCTCTCGCCCAGAGCTCCGACCCAGATACAGCCGTTATTTACCAACATTTTACCCAAGGGCTATCTAAACCCAGCGAACAAGAAATGCGTGGGACGAGCCAAAACGCACGCTTGCTGTTGAACCAATGGCCCTATCTAGTCGTCCTACACGACACCCTTTTCCTTCGCGATCCCTCATTCCACCATTTACGTCCAGTGGTTCCAGGCTGAATCGTTGACACCGTACTAGCCGACCTACACTCGGAGTTAGGCCATTGAATTCAACGCCGGACAGAGTAAGACGCCCGCACGCTCTTTTGGTGGCCGCAGTTGCGCACCTTCGTATCTCATTTCTGCCAATCATGCGATACATGTGCATCCTTCAAAACCCCCAACCCCGCCCTCTCCCGAGCCCCAATGCAACCAATGACCACCAGGTTCCCCGGTGAGCGCGTCGGTCTTGGCATGATCGGGCCGCTTCCCATCTCTGTCCGTCGATACGAATACATCCTTGTCATGGTGGAATATTTCACCAAATGGATCGACACCATTCCCCGCCTCTGGCAAGATGCCACGTCCGTCGCGAACGCCATCACGCGTACATGGATAAGCCGCCGGGTGCTCCGGTAGCGTTCCATTCAGACCATGGCACCAATTTTGACTCCCGGTTATTCAAGGATGTCTGTGACATCCTCTGGATACGCAAAACACGGACCACACCTTCCCACCCGGAAGGAAACGACCTTGTGGACCGCACGAATCGAACATTGCACAACCTCCTACTCGCTTTTTCTAAGGACAGCCACGAGCACGACTGGGACGTACACCTGCCCTTCTGTCTCTCAGCCTATCGTAGCTCCGTACATTCCTCCGCCGGTTTCACTCCCCACTACCCATGGACCGGACGAGACAAAGGTCTCCCGATCGAACTCCTCCACCTCTTACCCAGTCCCCATACAACGATTCCGCATGATTACGCCACATGCCTACGCGATATCATCCGTAGCGCACATAAGGCAGCCCGGACGACCCCAGGAAGTTCATTGCTTCATCAAAAGGAACAGCACGATCGACACTGATCCGGCGCTATACATCAAATTGGCGGCCTTGTCATGTATTACGACCCTTCACACCCACGCGGAGCCTCCTTGAAATTCTATTATTGTTCTATTATTATTCTACTGTAACGCTCGCCCGTTCACCGCACACTTCGATAAGCTTAAGCCCTATCGAGTTCGCCTACCAACCTACTCCCCCGACTATTTACCCATCCTTCCTGCTGACCAGGTCACCCCGGTCGCCATTGAGGTCACCGTCCCCTCAGCCCTGAGGACACTGCTCCACCTTAGGGGGGGATGGGGCTATGCAACAGCCGGAGATCTGACCAGGGACCCGAAATTGAGTGTTTCGATGAACTGTCACGCTAGAAGCATTCTTCTCCCGTTTACCTTGCAGAAGTTACGCTTCCGAAACCCCGTTCCGACGGACAACCTCCGAATCCTCCCAATAAGTCGTTCCATCGTATTTTTCGTTTCTCCGTAGCCTCGTTTATTAGTTTTCCATTTTCCTATACTCAAATGGCTGAGTCTTCTGTCATCATTGTTACATTCTGGAGGGGAGTAGGGGCATCCGACTAGTATGTTTTCCTGGGTATGAAATTTTATTGTGGCGAAACACGCTTCTCCAGCAAGGCTTTCGGTTGGGAGATCAATACCGCTTTATTCAGTGTTAGTTTTGATGTAGATAAGAAAACATCCGACTCGTTTTCTAACACGGTCTTGTCGATAGAAATTATAATTTGGGACATATAGTGAAGCATTCGATATAAAGTCATTTGCCCATGTTTCTGTGATGCAAATTATATCGGGGTTATATATTTCAACAAAAGTCCTAATTTAGGATATTTTGTTGACAATCGATCTCGAATTTATGAGAGCTATCTTCGGGATGTAGGATAGGGAAGAGGTGCGCTGTGGTAAAAAAAAGGATTTCGGAGGGTACTTTGATTGAGTGATGGACGAGGGGGAGGTAAGTGTGTCGTTCTTGGAGGATATGTTGATGCGTATGGCGAAGTGTGAGTGCATGAGTTAGTGCGTATGGACTGAGTGTACATCTGTGGAGATGGGTTAAATAGGCGGTAATTGTACTTAAATAGAATTTCGGTTGTGGTGGTGTAAAAGCCGAAGTAATTTGTGGGGTTGTCATTAGGTGGTAAGATGTTTGGAATGTCAGAGGGGTTTGGCTTATCCCTATGCCATACATGTGGATTTTGGGGAGTCGAGATATAGTTATAGAAGCTTATTTGTTTCTGGTTAGAGTTTGAAGAACTCCTATTCGTTATGTCTACATACCAAGGGCGTTTTGGTTGTGCTGGTGTGCTTAAGAAGGTCTTTTTATTTGTGTGTCTTGGTTGGCAGTCGATTTCTAGTACTGGTTGATCGGTTTTAGTGGACGTAGTAAAACTTATATTGCTATCTAATGGTGTCCCATGACTGGATCCAGGATCTGGCGTCATCGTGATGTCCTGGTTGAACGTCGTTGTTTTGTTGTGCCTCCCTCGTTTGTTTCTGCTCAGCAGTCCCAAATGCTTTTGCAGTTATCTGTTTTTCGTCATTAGAATTAGAGTCAGAGGTACTTGCTGGAGGTCCTTCTACGGGGCTGTGGGTTTATCATTTTGTTTACGCTGGTCTGTACATTTCTTTTTATTATTGCCAGAAGTAGGAGTAACTAAAGGTCCAGCTGAGGGACCAGAGTGCTGATTATCCTGTTTGTAGCTGATGTCTGTTTCCCGAAGTTTACGTCTTTGCATCGGTGTCAAATCCGGACCCATAAATGAGTTTCGGTTACGCAGATTTCTGTTTAATTCGGGGTTTTGTAGGACAAGCTTAGCTTCGGTCTGTGAGTAGAAGATTACTAAGACGGGTTTATTTTTGCTTTTGGAGTGAAGTCTTTTGGTGTTAGCTATGCGAATGTTTAGGCCACACGAATGTATAGCTTTTTGAATTGATGGTGTTGGGTTAACCGTGTGGGGTATATTGCGGATAATTAAATTGAGTCTGCGTTTTGATCTATCCGCGACTCCTGATGAAACCAAATGTATGATTGATTCTATTTGTGGTAGGCTTGCTAGGCTGTTCGTGAATGTCTTTGAGTCTGTTAGTGAGTCGAGAATCGTAAAAATGTGTTCATGTTTCTCGATAAACTTCTGTAAACGCAAGATGGCCGACAGATCTACTTTGTCGACAGCAAACCTAACATCGGCCATGGTTAATTGGAGAGGTTGTATAGGGATTTATGTGTTATTTTCGACAGCCAATAAAAATCGGTTTAAAATTGACGCAGAAATATGACAAATATTTCAATTATAAACAAATGTCAACTTATCTAGGCTCTGAGGATTTCGAACTGTTGCGTACAAACGGGCTGAGGTACGCCGTTCAACCCCCGTTGTGTGCAATCCTGGTGCTCGTGTTTGGGGGGCCAGATCATGCATGTGGCGCACGCAGACAAGGTCATTAGCCTAGGTCAGCCACTGCGCCCATTTCCCGCTGCAGTCAACTGACCGGCTCGGACAGTGGCTGGAGTGTGGAAATGGGAAGGGAAAATGAGGTCAACGACTCAGCGCATTTTCCTCACTATAAAAAATCTGACGCGCTTAAAGCTATCACGGTGAGCTAAAAGCCGTGGCTTGGAAGGTTGCCAACTGACGGTATAACTTGGACCTCGCAGTCGGCCCAGTGTTGTGTGTTTGCGTGGGGCGGCCGGCCGGCGGTCTAAGAATCAGGCTGCAATAGCTCCTTCTTATTGTGGCCTTTACGGAACTCCCATTCCATGGGATACGAGCCAGGTGTGACGGCACTCCAGTCACCCTTTTATTGTTGGTTAAAATCCTGCTTGTTTGCCGTGTGGACCAGGGGATGTAGAGTGGAGCGCCAAGGTACGGGCTCGGACGTGCTGTCCACCTGCGCCCCCCTCCCCGCACCTCCGGTCTTCTTGAGTCTGTCTTGACATTGGGTCCAGAGGGGGAGGGGAGAGCGCAGTAGATGATGTTCAAGTCCACTATCACTATAAACTAATCCACGCACAAGTCACTGTCCCTGCTCTCACCTTGTTGTGGAACTCGCGATAGTTCAACCGTCGTTGCCGACGGTTGAACTATCGCGATGTATCCACAGAGTGGGATATTGCAATCGCCTCGGGAAGGTTATAGCATTTTTCCCCTACACGGTTTGTGAAAAATGCTTTCTCATTTCCAATCTTCAGTGGGCACGCGTAGCTTGGGGGATGCCCCCGGAGGTTGAATACAGCGGCATACAGAGCCCAAAGTCTGTATCAAGCCTCCCGAGCAATTGCCCATAACTCAGAGGATAGAGGTTAATATTATTTAAACGGTTCTCATACGACAGGTTCCTTGAACATTTACGAATTTCATGGCTCGGCTCTGTACTCTTTTGAGTAAATCCCAATCCTTCTAGGCCCAAGCTCGCCAGGTGCGACTTTACAAACGTACCAAAGACTTTGGAGAAGCATCCATTACAGAAAACTGTTGATGCCCGCTTCATGCCTTACAGGATTGCAGTCGCGACCTCAGACGCTTTACACCAGTGTGCAGACGACTGTAGGGTGTTCGTCGTCTAAACGCTGAGATTTGTCTGCTCTTCGGCTTCTTGGAGTGGTATTCCGTCCAGATGGTAAATGCATCTATAGGGGTACTATCTTCGATTTCCGAGATGCAACATGGTAAATTTATTCCAGCTGAAGGATAGAAGCCACCTACGGGACCGCTTTTCCAATCGATGGAATTTTTAGTGGATGCCCGCCTCGTTGGCAGCACTGTGGATGACTTTCCAGATTTTTACACCATCCTCAAGCATAGCACAACCATAGTCCACATCTTGTACGTAATCATTAATAAACAAGAGGAAGAATGTCGATCGCAGCACTGAACTTTGTGAAACTCCAGTTTACACGACCGTCCACCTTGATTGCTGTTTCCCTAAAAGACAGCATGGGAACGGCCGACGAGGGCATTTTGGATGCGTTGGAGTAGTTTGCGTTTGATATTTGTCACTCTTGACTTGTATAGGAGGTGATGATGTAAAGCACTATCAAAGGCCTTCCTGAAATCAGTGTAGACGGCATTTACAGCGTGTTTTTCATCGAACGCTCTTGTCCGGCTTTACATCGTGTAAAGCAAGTTCATTACACGCGAGCTTTCTTCCCGAAGGACATATTGCGCATTGGACAAGATGCTGTGGGTTTCCGAATAACTTATCAATGTCCTCTTGATGGTATTTTCCATGACTGTGTATCATAATTATGTCAGGCTGACGAGTCTGCAGCTGGTCGCGAGAGCATGAATGCCACTTTTGTGAACTGGGGTAATATGGGTTTTTTTCAGTCCATGAGAAGAGTTTCTAGGCGAAGCTCGGGAGCGTGGCCGCATTTGGGCATTAGTTCAAACCTTGCCACTGATACGGTCTTCAGTAGGCGTGCGAGCGTTTGGAAGGGTTTTCGGTTTGCGGCATATGGGAAAGACACGATAGGAGTTAGAATGCTCGTCGAATGATGACTTAGGGTTATTAAGGGTTAGCTTTTAGGGTTACTTGCCACTGTTAGCTGCTGCGGTTGGCAGTTATGGCGAGTAGTTAGGGTTCGCAGGTGGGATTAGAAATTGGGGTTAGTAGGCTTAGCAGCCACCAGGAGTGGTAGCTTGGAGGTTAGTAGCTAGAGTTGGAGTTAGGGCTAAGATACCGATTAAATCAGGGTTAGGTTTAGGGTTATGACTACCGGTATTTATTACGGACAGGAGCTGTGGCTGAAAGTTGTGGATTAGTAGGGTTACGGTTAGTAGTGAGGGTTAGCAAATAGGGTGGCCAGTTGCTAGGTTTAGTTTCGGGGTTTATCAGCAAAAGTTAGTACGCTCGTTGGCTGATGTCTTAGTGTTAGTTAGGATTAGCAGTTAGGGTTACGTACTATGGTTAATAGCCTTGTTTGGCAGTTATGTTTAATAGTTAGGATTGGCAATTTAGGGTTAATTGTCATGGTGAGTAGTAGCCTTTAGTAGTTAGGTTAATTATGGTCAGTTTTAAGTCTATGCAGTTCGAGTTAGTAGTTTGTGATGCAAATTTACCTAGAGACTTGGCTTATCGTGTCTTGTTACACTACGATTGTCTCTTTGGTTTATCTAAAGTACGTTTTATTACCATCTTAGCGGGTCCATAGGATGTTTCTTTGGGTCTTTCCGCAGGCGTCTGAATCAATTTTGGCGACTGTTCCATGCTTTGGGATGCACCACTTGCTCTGTGTGACTGCCTCTTACAATTCGCACGCTGTTTATTAACGATTGAAAGTTCTGCTCTGTTGTGGCTACGACGTAGTTCACGGTCATCCTGCAGTTCTTTTCCTCCGATTCCAGCCGCTTTTTGAGATTCTTCTTACAGTTTGGATTCAACTGCCTTTTTCATCTGCGGCCGCAGTCTCATCCTATGGGGCTCGTTTCTTTCGTTCTTACTTTCCAACCCCGTCCCTCCTAATTGTACCGCTTTCGAGTAATACGAACCGAAATTACTCGTCCTAGCGACCGCTTGCGCATTCCCACGAGTCTGCTAATATCATGTTTCGCCTCTACCAATTACGCCTGCTACTGCAAGCTACTTCGTCGTAGTTTACGGTTCCTTGACTTCCATTCCATGCCTGCCTCTATATTCGGAGGGCATTATTTACTCCGGGCATTTTCGGTTTCGTCCACATAACTTTGCCTACTTGTTTACCTACCCCACTTTCTTCGGAAGAAGAAGTCGACCATGCTACACGCCGTGTGCGCATCATGATAACAGCGGGAGAGGACATTTTTCCAGCCGAAAACTGTACAGTCCGCTGCGACACCACGATGACCTAACAAGCCCGGAGAACTCTTGACCATTCCCGATGCCTACAGTTGGACATCCCCCATACTCATCATCCAACAAGCTATGTTCAGACGCTAGAACTCCCGCGCGATACCTTTACTTGACGTTGCGCTGACGCTTTTCCTTTATTGTCTTTTTCAGGGCGATTGCCGCCTATGCGTACCTTTAGGGCGCGGCCAATTTCAAGCGCACTCGGTAAGGGGCGTTAACGCGGGAGTGAGATGTCAACACACAAGCGAATTTTCTTGTTTCCGACTTTGCTGTCCAAAACCCCGGCTGCAGCAATTACGTACAGCGTCACCCCAAGATACATCACTTTTCATTTCGTCCGTACCACTCAGCTGCTGCGCAAAATAATTAAATGAAAGCATTCGTGTGTCTGTTAACTCAAGGTGTATATGGCGGACGAAAAGTCCCCAGAATACGAGACAGGTTATTGCAATATTACACAAGAATAGCGTCATATGAATTGTTCGCACACAAGACACTTCATTTAACCTGGCCACATTAAGCAGGCTTCAGGTTGCCATTTGGAGTGCACTTGGAAATACGGAACTTCTCTGACGTTCCGGTAACGTTTGGCGGCTGCTGAGTGTCCTATCCTCCATCTTGATTTACCAGGTAGGCATCCGCTATATCGCACAGGAAGGTTTCCCACATATTTTCAGCTTTCAGTTCGAACCACAGCCGGTACTGCACTTCATCCACGCGCACCCACACAGTCCTGCTGGATATCGGGTCCGTTTTGTCCAGCTTTCGTCTTAGCCGGCACCGGTAGGCCTCCATAGCATTCTTATGTCTCCTTATGATAGGGTCTACGAAAGGGACACTAAGATTTACATAAAGTGTCGGTAACCTGCCGAGGGAAGGGGGCATACGCCTTTTCTTAAAAAAGCATTAAATTCGGGCGGTTTAATTACTTTTAACAAAATCTCTCTTTCAGATTACAAACAGCTGCCGCACTTAGCACTTAGTTATCGGCATTTATTAATCGACGGTTGCTTTCTCATCCTTCACATTCGCTACCGTCGTTTGCCACTCTGTTACCAGTAACGGTCGTCATTTTTGCGCGTTGAGTGAAACATGACTCCATCACTTGCCTTCCGATTGGCTTGGACGCCGACGGCCCAGTTTGCGTGACCTTGGCCACCAGTCATACCCTCGTTTTCTTTTCCTCCACCCTCATCGGTTAGCACCTCCGCAACTTTACATTATGCGCTTCCTCTGCTAGGATTTACCTGCTCGTTTGAAAAGCTTGCTAGTTTTCTGCCATCTACCTGTTTTTGTCTCGACTTCGGACACCGGGGCCTTCTCAAAACCTTATCCTTAAAACCCACTATTACCACGGTTCCCGCGATACACGAGCCTCCACCTGCGTTTTTACCAATTGGGCGTCTTTTCAGATCTTTACCGCGCGATTACCACCATTGGTTCAGGGCGCATTTTTTAGCCCTTTCCTCCTCCGGGCCGCTTATAGGGTAGTTATCGCTCTCTTCGCGAGATACTAAGAGTCGGAGATGCAGAGTAGGAGTCGGCGACTTGCGGCTGACCAGGCGCGAAGCCTCTGCGGGTATTACGACATGGTTTGATCATCCTGATTGCATGAATCAGGCTTTGAACATAGCTTCGTCTTGTATGGAACACACCGCCGGCCACCATCATCTGCTTTGGCCCGCCGGTCAAAGAGCATATTGCGGTGTAAATGATGCGGGTGACGTTGGCTTTTAAATCAACAAATGAGGACTGGGTGGCAGTTAGGGGTCAAGCGGAGCAATCGCTACGTGCATCACGGGATGTGGAGAAAACTCTCACTCCTATAAGATGTGCCCCCTGTCTGGAGGCTCCGTACATCTGACTGTATATGAACACTCTTTACGACCTCATTCGAGCTCCTGGAAATCGAAGGATTCCGCGGCGCCCTTGTGGAGTATCGGCAGGCCTGGCGCACTGCCGAAGCTCTTGATCTCTTTTGACAACTGTAAGAGGAGCAGATCGCTCACATCTGCCTGCCCTCGTTCGTCAGCACGAATCTAGCTGGACTGACTCCCTGCTCTTGTAACTAATTCTTCCTCATATCTTTAGGGAGCGCGACACTGAGTCTACTTTCTCCTGCGAGCTTAAATCTACGGGTAGTAATTGGTGCGAGCTTTGATCATCTATTCGCTTAAAAGACGTATGGGGGAATATGCTTAAGGAATTTAGCATTGACTAAATTTTATGACATACTGTGACATTTCGTCATGTCCCTTAATTACAACTTGAGGCATTACTTACATGGAACTAGCATAATATATAGGAGAAAACAGCGTGCTTGGAGCAATTCTAATCTCTTTTATACAGGTGTAGCTAAGAGAGAGTTTTGGGTACAGTTTTGCACCTATATTGGGGCAAAAACATCCTTAAATAGATTTAAATACTCCGAGAGTTTGTCATCCAAGCATGCAACCCCAATAATTTAGTTTAATTCGAAGCGTAAACCTTTATTCGTCCCATAAAACGGGCCGTGTCTTTAATACCCTTCGTGATCAGCATAAACAGCAGACTTGCTAAAGTGTAGTATGTTGTTGCAGGTGTGAATAGTGATGCTTTTCAAAAAAAAGAATTATTGCAGGACAAATACCTAGAAACCTGAAACAGTGTTCCGGGGTTCTTAAAATCAAAGTGAAAACAAAAGGGTTTCGAGAATCGAAGGAAGGTGTACGTGTGAACACAGAGGGGAGGAAGACACTATATTTAATGAGAAACAGAGTAGCAGTGGCAGCAGAATGCTTGGCGAAATTTTAAATAATTTAATTTAATTTCCAGAAGCAGGGGAAAATTTTCGCCAATAGTTTATTTATGGCTTCTCTGAATATCTATGTTCGAAGCAGGACGCTGTCTTGCCAAAGTCGCAAAAATATCTCAAAACATTTGTGTATGAAAGGTCAATGTTCAGCGTGTGCATGACCGTTTTTGGCCCTCCTATTATGCTAGTTTGTTTTTGCCAGTGATGGAAGAGTATTCCATGCCCATACGGGCCCATCGCTTTGGACTTCCCCTTCGTCTTCTTATGTTAGTCATAAATTTCATCAATGAGGCCTCATAACAGGAAGTCTTTGCATCACAAGTACCTAATAAAACCCTATTTCGTTAAGTGTGCAGTGTATTCCATCGCATAGATGTTCTCATAAACTCCAAAAGTTATCATTTGGGTTGAAGAGGCTACGGGTTTTCATAGACAAACGGTCAACCTGAAGGCAAAAATGTTTATATGTTACTAGTGAGTTTCAAACTAAAATGGAGTTCAAGGCCTTACGATTTGGCTGCGTAAGCTAGCTTCTTGGTAACTATCACTTAGGACGCTCTACCTTGTCCTAACTGTTAGAATTATGTGAAAAGTGAGCTACGATCGGTTTGCAGCCGAAAACAATTAGCTCGGGTGGTTGGACAGTTTACTGGATCGTTGTGGTGAGAGAAATTCGACATCGTTGGTCTGCGTGCTTTTGCTCCGTCCATTATGCTGAAGGTTAATTTATTAGTATCACAACAAACTTCGTTTTGGCTACATGATCTCTGATTGTCGGCACGCGTTTTTCGTTGCTTATTTTATGCGTCATTCATGTCTCGCCTAGAATGAGTGGGTCGTTTTGCGGAATTCCATGCCAATTCGACTCCCCATGATCCACAGTTGGTTCTGTAAGGAGTATAATTGGAATAATCAGTTCGCTTCGCACAGCCTGCTCCTGCAGTGAAACCTACCCGGATATTTCTGGTTTGTCTGCTGCATGCTCGCAATGCGTCGACAGTGAGAGCCAGGTCTGCTTCTAAGGAGGTTTCAAGGTCAGTTGGACTGCAGACGCATGCATTTTATTGTTAGTGAGTGGTCTATAACCAGAGTGCACCTGGATGAGGCTTCATGCGATGGCCAAATAGACTGCAACGCGATAGTCAAGGAGTGAGAGAAACCAGGTGGCGAGAGTGTGAAGTGACCCGAAGCGTACCTTGAAGTAGACCAAAACCTGTTTCGCTCGCGCGTGAGCATCATGAGAAGCCTTCTTTGATGGCCATTTATCGGTAAGAAATCGTTACGGAAAGTAAAGGCGTGCCCTGGAAACAACCGTGAATGGATAACTCCCAACTCGCCTCTCAGTGAATTGGAGGTGTTTGGCCGACATAAATGTACGCAAGGATCACTCCGCTGTGTTTATATCAAGGATGTTCCGAGTTACATTTAATCAGAAAAGAATGTTTTGCTTGCACCCGTGAACAGGCTTTCAGGCAAATGGAGTTCATAAAGCGCGCTTATGTCCCAGACGAGGATTCAGGACGCTGTTAAAGCCTGTTGTTCGATCTATCCGCACACGACGGTCCAAGAAAATACATCCGAGAGGCTGACTGCCCGCGGATTAATTTAATCTTCTAAGATACTAATGCCACCTAGGTTAGCCGGAAGAGACAGACGGAAAAGTAAGTTTTCGATTCACACCCCAAAAGAATCGTATTATTAGTTTACAGTTGACATTTTCCCGCCTGAAGATTTACCGCGTTCACCCAAACAATAATAAACATGCAGACAGACCAAACGGAACGTCAAGACCGGGTAATGCAAGTGTTGTTGTCTCCGATTTCGCTGTTGGTACGTGGAGCTTTTAAAATTGGCTCCTAGATGGACGCGATTTATCGGAAGGAAAACACAGCTGCGCGGTTATGCCAATTGTCACGAAGGACATTCGATTCACATACTTTGACAGCTTAACAGGAGCTCTGAGCGGACTTCAGTTTTCATGTACGTGTCGTTTCTGACGTCACTGTCGTGTAGTGTTCGACGCATCAAAGGTTAGCTACTGCAAGAGGAGGGGTGTAGGGGTGTCAGCGGTGGGTTCACGTAATGGTCGTGGTGGTCGCTCACTTGCTTGCAGGTGAGACTGCGCCTAGCGTCCACTTGCTGGCACTCAACTCTCACCTGTGGCTCCACGTAGCTGGGCTCTGCTCAGCGGCCACACCCCGGGCAACCGTCTCGACCGGCGGGCTAAACCAGGTGAGGGGGCCCTGTGCGCTGTGCCGTGTGCACAGGGTTTGCGGATTCCGCTGGATGGAAGGTCGGATGGAACCTTGCGTCGGCACCGTCGTGACGTGGTTCGTCTCTGCACGTCGCTCGACAGCCGGTGACGGGATGGATCTCCACATCGACACCGCCTTGACGCGCCCACCTTCGCCGACGGAGACCGCGGCTTACGGCGAATTCGAGTCGCTCTCCACTACAACCCGAAGTCGTGGTCCCATAGTGGAGTTCGGCCGTGCCACAACGGCACATGGCAGCCCTATTCAGGGATGGCACTGCCAGCCCCCACGAGGGGAAGGGCCTAGAAAAGGTGGCCTAAACACTGCTGGGTACCACGCCGTCTCCAGGCTAGCCAGGGCCGCAGACGTCTAAACATGGTCGAAACAATCAAAATCGAAACAACAACAATACCAATAACAACAACAACAACCATACTCATTCTCCTCATCCTACCTCCTCTTCCTCTGCCTATTCTTCTGTCTATTCTTCTCCTTCGTCACCTTCTTCTCCATCTCCTTCCCGTCGCCCCACTCGTTGTCACCAGACTGGCAGGGTGAGCGCGCTCACTCTGGCAGCCTGGAATGTTCGTTCCCTTTTAGACAATCCCAGGAGCAACCGACCGGAGCGGAGGACGGCGCTAGTGGCACGAGAACTGGCGCGCTACAAGGTGGACATCGCCGCACTCAGCGAGACCCGTTTCTCCGAACAAGGCCAACTGGAGGAGGTAGGTGCCGGCTACACCTTCTTCTGGAGCGGTCGACCCAGGGCAGAGCGACGAGACGCGGGCGTCGCCTTCGCCATTCGGAACGACATCGTGGGACGACTGCCCTGTCTGCCGCAGGGAATCAACGATCGCCTGATGAGCCTCCGCCTGCCTCTCTGGGGAGGCAAATTCGCCACCATCGTCAGCGCCTACGCTCCGACGATGACCAACCCCGACGCCGTCAGAGACAAATTCTACGAGGACCTGCACGCCCTCTTGGCGACTGTGTCGAAGGCGGACAAGTTGATTGTCCTTGGCGACTTCAACGCCCGCGTCGGCACAGGCCATACAGCCTGGAGAGGAGTGCTGGGTCCCCACGGTCTCCGCGGCTCAAACGACAATGGTCTGCTGCTTCTCCGCACCTGCGCAGAACACCGCCTCATGCTGACGAACACGTTCTTCTGTCTGCCGGAGCGAGAGAAGGCTACCTGGAGGCATCCTCGGTCGCGCCAGTGGCACCTGCTGGACTATGTCCTCGTCCGGAGGCGAGATCAGCGGGACGTGCTGGTGACGAAGGCGATCGCGGGTGCTGATGGGTGGACCGACCATCGCCTCGTCATCTCGAAGATGCATATTCGCCTACAGCCTCGCAGGAGACCACAAGGTAAGCGACCCCCAGGTAAGCTGAATGTTGCCTTGTTGTCTTTGCCCGCTCACCATCTCCATTTCAGCAATGAGCTAGCTCAACGGCTAGACAACCTTCCTATCGCTGCCGCCGACGACGCCGCCGCTGCCGAGAACGCCTCCGTGGAGAACCGCTGGTGTCAACTGCGAGACACGGTCCAGTCGACGGCGCTCGCCGTCCTCGGTCGCGCTTCCCGCAAACACCAGAACTGGTTCGACGACAACGACGCCGCCATCAGAAATCTGCTTGCTGAGAAGAACCGCCTACACAAAGCCTATGTCGATCACCCCACTGACGACAACAAAGCTGCTTTCTACCGCAGTCGCCGCCACCTCCAGCAGCGACTGCGCGAGATGCAGGACGCCTGGACTGCTCGCAAAGCTGAGGAGATCCAAGGCTACGCGGACCGCAACGAATGGA
>CACRXP010000021.1:248400-260562 GCA_902702965.1 Spirometra erinaceieuropaei | reverse complement strand
GGTTAAAGCGTCCATCCTTTCCGACTTCTTTCAGTCCGTCTTCACCCGAGAACCTAATGCTATATTTGCCCATCCATCCATTCGCCAAACAACCTCTCCTCCCAGTACCCTTCCCCATCCTATCCCCTCCCTACCCTCCTTATCCGAGGAACCACTGTTTTCATCTACCATTGTTAGGGCCGAGCTACTCCGGCTGAAACCTGCCAAATCGCCTGGCCCAGATAGAATTCCCGCCCTAGCACTTCGCGAACTTGCTAATGAACTGTGTACACCCTTATCCGCAATATTTCAAAAGTCATTTGAAGACGGCGAGCTACCGGAAGAATGGAAATGCGCACTGATTAGTCCGATCCATAAAGGAGGCTCAAGACTTGACTGCGGAAATTATCGCCCTGTCAGTCTTACTTGCATCGCGTGTAAAATAATGGAACGCATTATCAAAAGACACTTGATGAAATACCTGGAACAGAACAAAATATTGTGCGATGCCCAACACGGCTTTCGCCCAGGGCGCTCCTGCTTAACGAGTGTTCTTTACTCGCACGAAAAATGGACACGAGCTACCGATAAGGGTTTTCCAGTAGATGTCATATTTGTTGACTTCAAGAAGGCCTTTGACAGTGTCCCACACAGGCTTCTTTTACAAAAGATCTGGGGTATAGGAATTCAAGGAAGAATGTTTAAATGGATCAGGAGTTTTCTGTCCTCCAGACTACAAAGAGTCGTCGTTAGTAATTCTACTTCGGAATGGGTAAAGGTGGAAAGTGGTGTCCCACAGGGTTCTGTCTTAGGCCCAGTACTCTTCCTGATTTATGTTAATGACTGTATCAGCGAAGTGAATTGCGAGGCTCTCATGTTCGCGGATGACATAAAAATATGGAGTGAAGTCAAGTGTGATGATGACGCAGAGAAGTTGCAGTCGAACATCAACAAACTGTGTGCTTGGTCGAACAGATGGCTTTTGAAGTTTAACGTGTCCAAATGCGTAGTCTTGCACCTGAACACCGGCCGCAATGCCTCTCCCAAACACCAGTACTATATTGACGGGACGAGGTTAGAAACTGTGGAAAGACACAGAGATCTGGGTGTATGGACGACCACAAATCTATCGCCATCAGAACACTGCAGAAAGATGGTCCAGAAGGCAACTAGTACTCTACACTGGATCAGACGTGCATTTAAAATATTTCCTCCTGAAGGCTTCGAAAGACTCTTTGGTGTCTTTGTAAGACCTCATCTAGAGTATGGAATGCCAGCAGCTTCACCCTGGGTGAGGAAGGATATCAACTTACTCGAACAGGTACAACGCAGAGCGACAAAGATGGTCGATGGTCTAAAGCATTTGTCTTATCAGGAGAGGCTGAATTTGCTTGGCCTATTCCCTCTCTCTTATAGACAAATAAACTGCAGTCTACTCTGGACGTTCCGGATTGTTCGCGGCCAGGGTTGCTCATTAAGGGCAGAGGACTTCTTTGAGTTCGCCCGTACAAACCAACTACGCGGCCATGCATTCAAAGTCGGGAATGAGCGAACACGTTTAGACCGACGAAAATTTTCTTTCAGCCAGCGGGTTGTCAGGCCGTGGAACTCGCTTCCAAGCGAGATGGTGACGGCTGACACAGTTTGTGTGTTTAAAAGAAAACTTGCTCGTCTAGTTTTCGACAGAAATCGGCTTGTACAGCATGACTATGCTCAGCCAGTTTTGTAAAATCTGTCATATACAATCTTCCGCACCAATTTACAGTGACCCCATGCACTACCTTATGATTACGATTGAACTGTGACCCAATCACATTTTAAATGCCTGCAATTTTATTTTATTTTTGAGTTTGAATCTGCGAAAGCATTGTACATAAATAGGGTCATCAAGGGCTCTGCCTGTAACCCTTCAATATACATACATATACATAGTACAGTTTTCGGACATCGATAACTTACAAGAATGCGATGGAGTTCTTTGTTGCGAATGCATTCCTTTACTAGCCGACAAACTTCACAACTGTGACATTAAAGCTTTGGCCGTTGTATGACAGGGCAACACGTTAACAGTTCGATCGTCGTTGCCGACGATGCCCACCGTGCGCTCCGCAGCAAGATGAGAGCAGGCACAGTGATACGCATAATACTGCAGAAGGACATAAATAGTCTTTTCTTATAGAGACTTTATCGAAAGACGGACTTTTGCTAATATTTTACTCGCATGTGGCACCGGGCAGATAAAGAGGGTCCTTTTACTTCTCGCGCGTAGAGTCTTATGCTTGTCGAAGTGCGATGGTTCGACAACGCGAAGGTTTCTCGAATCAAAAGTCAGGGAAGACAGAATTATCGGACGAGTTTTACTGAGGTTCGAGAGCGTATACGGGAGGCAGACGCCAGGGGCAGCAACTGTGCTCATCAGTTGTGTGCCAGCCGTTCTGGGCTGTTAGCCCCGGTGTGAGGTGTAGGCGTCTGAGCCTTGTCCGGCTGAGGCCACTCGACGAAGACGGAAAAATCGATCAGCGTCACGGTTTCGGCGATCCGAAGACTGAGTCACACGAGTGCAAGTAGTGATTGACAGGCTCGTTAGGAGGACCGAAACCAGCATGGGTAAGCGGTCGCGCCGGCGACGACTGGAGCCGACTGACGCATGCCTATTGACTACGAAGAATTCTCCCCTAAATGGCATACACGGAAGGTACGGAAGCACGTGTCGAAAACACCTTTAGTTACTGAGGCCCCAAGTTTGTTCATTAATTTTAACTAGAGGAACTTGATCATGCTTAAACATATCGTACAATAAAGCAACGTTCAATCAGTTGTACAGAAGATTGACAGTCAAATCGGTATCTATCCTTAATCATGCCCCGACTGTTCTACAGTGATATAGGTGCTAATTTTGGTTAATTTCTGGCTTCATGACGAGTCATGAAACCAGAAGTTAATGAAAATGAACAGACAGCTGGTTGGTCCCAACTCTTCGCATAATCTTGCACAATTTACCATCAGGCGACCTTGTGCCCATTTGTACGACAGTCACGTGGGGCGAAAATGACCGGCTTTCATCCTTTATGGACAAAAGAACTATGGAGGGAAGAGGTGGACGTTGACCATGACAGTTTTACATCTGATTAAATCAAACATATAAATAGTCGCTGGTTTCCAGAGGATTCCTCTGTCCTCCTCGAAGAAAGACCTACATCACAATTTCTTCTCCCCCACGATAAGGTAGGCTTGCTTTCGTTTCAAGCAGCAAGATGAAGTTTATTTCCGAGTTTATAGTAGAAAGAAATAGGAAGATAAGAGGGAAACAATGTAATATGCGATCTTACCCTGTTACGTGGGCTGGGAGTGGGTGCAACGCTCGCCTGGAAAAATTGCGTTAGAAACGGGCTTTTAGCTGTAACTCAGACATAAAATCACGCAAAGCACAATAAATTGGTTAGAGTGCGCCTCAGAATGGTCGGGTAGGCAAGTGTTCTGTTTTGGGATTTCCTGCTCTCTTGCAACAGTAGGCGTTGTGGAAACTCGATAACATAAGTTCACAGGCTATTATTTTTGCATGATCATTTTTTGTGGGACGAATTCCACCTCGATACTTTTACTCCCTCTTCAGTATCTGTAATGAAGTATTGTGTTACTCCAGGTCATTCGGATACTCTAGTTCACTACCGCAGTGATTTCTGCATCAATGATCCACATGATTACCACCACATCTGCTTAGGGAAGTTTACCGGCTGGGGTTAAGTTTTTATTTGATCATTTTTTCTTGTCCTTCACAAATGAACTTTCCATTATCCGCACACTTCCATTCGAAACTAAGAAGCGTCATGGGCTCATTTACTTTAAAAAATTATGTACATGTGGTTACGTTTTAAACTTGAAAATCATTTAAAAGCACATTTCAGGTTTTAACTAGTGTTCATGGGTCGACGGTAAAAATAAAGAATGCTGAAAAAGTGCAAAAAATTCAAGTGTTGAAAAACATCGGCCAATACTGGTTTTCAGTATTACAGTTGTCCCCGGAGTAAAAACACCGACCAACATTTCGTCAGTTACGAAGCGAGAGGACAAAGGATTACGCTTTGTTTAACTTTCAAAATGTGAAATTTACGTCTGGGATCCCTATGCTAGAAGCAGATGATCTGAAATCAGTGAAAATAACTGAACCCAGTCGCATTTGAAAAAAATGGCTGCCCTTCAGCGCTGACCGAAAACTGCATATTTCGGTCAAAATAAAAGCCCCTTCTTTGTTTACACACGGGGAACAGAGGACTGGCTACTACATATTTGTCTTCCCTTCTTCGGTACTGGAAGCTTGATGGTGTTTATGCGAGTTAAGCATCCAGGTACGCTGACCTTTTGCACTTACTGGGCGTCAAAACAGGGATTCAGAATCAAAAGTTAGCAAGAAAGAGTGTAGCAGACAATCCTTATTGATGTACAATCTAGCCCAGGGGGACAAGCGAAGAGGTGTGTGTCTGCGTCTGCACGCCAAATCGCTACGAGCGAATCCGCGAAGGCCAAATTAGTGATATGTCCTAAAGCAAGTCCCCAGAGTCGGCAACCGGAGGCATTCATTTGCGCATAAGCATGTCGATGTAAATGGTCGTAAAGGCTGCACTGAAAGCAGTTGCAGCTAGCGTTCTCACCGGGTAAGCGTCAGTCGAAGTGGATGCGTCTGAACGTAGTCCGGTTGCGGCCAATCGATCGGGAGAGAAATATCGATCGACGTCACGGTGTCGCAAGCCTGAGATAGATTCACACGCGTAGGTGGACTGGAGGTGATATGGGTTATCGGTGGCTATGAGAACGAGCGGCTACAGGTATGCAACATTTTACCTGGTCGTGTGACTTCACCAGAGTTGGATCCTATTTCGTAGCCGTACCTGCAGCAGACAAGCCCCAACCTAACCCCTAACCCTGATCCCTGACTCCAACCCCTGACCCCAATCCTAACTCCTAACAGGTACGGCTACGAAATAGGATCTTGCCTTCACCAGTAACGATCGTGGTGCCACTAAGTAAGGCCCCGCCACTATCCCATCCGAACTTGGGCCGGTCCCTAGACACAGCCAATGCCCCTAACTAATTTTAACCACAAAAACACATGATCAGGTTGGATCACGTCGACAGTTCGACCGTCGCAAGACGATGTCAATCGTGTGACTCACAAAGTGGACGTAGCACCAGTGACTAACTAGTGAAGTTGCTTGTGGTGCGAGAGACTTGCGCGGCATCTGCCGCACTCTTTCCTTCCTCATCCACCAGGCTCCGATAGCAAGATAATGTCGAGGCGACCGGACGAAAGCTCGGGCGTAGCAACTGGCAAGGTTGAACGGCCCGAAACGCGTGCCATACACGAACTGGTCCTCGCAGGATGTATCAGGCCTCCACAAGGATGGCTCGGACCACACGTCTGCCGTAGAGGTCGAATTAAGGAGGAGGCATTGAGCCTGACTAACAGTCCTCGAGCCAGTCACCTCCGCATACGCACACAGTGTTGGCCATGAGGGCCGCGTTATCTTGTCAGTTAGAAATTTTCCAAGCCATAACTTTTGGCTCGTAGTTATAGTTTCAAGCACTTTAGATTTATGATATTGAGGACTGCGCTGTTCTACCGTGGGGATAGATTCCTCAGGGTCGACTTCACTCTCTTTTCCCACTCCCATGCACCAGCCAACTCTCCGAGACTGTCAGCATGCGGCAGTTTGTTCTCATGGTCGCGCGGTCGCTAACTAGTCTCGTCTACGGTCGGTCGAAAATGCTTCGTCCTCGCCTTTACGCGTGTTTTGTCCAAACTCCGGATCGCAGGCACTATGACTTCGGTTGCTACAGTTTCATCAATTGGTCGCAGCTGGACGAAGCTCGGACGCATGCACTTCGCGCCTGAACTAACAGCCCCAAACAACTAGCATTTGGCAGGTGACAGCACTTGCTGCCACTGCCTACTGAACCGCATTTACGCTCTCCTGTCGTGATGGGGTTTGACCTTTGATTTTGGAAACCTCTGGTTGTCGGGCATTGCAACTCGACAGGCTGCCTGGTACTGTGATTCAGTTCAGTGGCTGGCGCGCCTACTTGCGGACTATGCGCGGCAGGGCACGGGAATAGGCACCACTCGTAATACAGGTGGTCTTGTGTTAGGGTTAGAGTTAAGTTTGAGGTTAATGTTAAGGCCAAGACTAGGGCACCCGAATAGGTGCCTTTCCTGGCATTTTGCGCACGGCCACCTGCATTATCGGGAGGGGGAGGTTCCTATCCCTGTTTCTTACTCTCCGCGCAGTCTGATTAACGATTGCCTTTAACCAATCTGACAACCATACCGACCCAACGTAGTTACAGCGTGGCCCGTTTTGGAGCCATTTGGGATATGCCACAACTCTACTGGAGTTCAGCCCTGGGACCTGGTAGTCTAGATAGGTGAATTGTTTCCACGTACGGCAAAGTGGTTGCAAACTTGTGAGATTGGAAGCTACCGACCAAACAATTTCGCAGCATCTGGGGTCCTCTAAATTTGGTAATATCGCATTGCTTCTTCGGTCAGGTGGATCTCCGCATCGAGCTGCTGCCGAAGAGGTTTCAGATTGATTCAGACGCAGGATTCCGGTCTCTCCGATGCCCACTCAATAGCTCCTACAGGTCACAGGCTGCCATGACAGCAAAGTTGAGGCCATGAGATAATGACTGCCAAGGCATCAAATACTTCTGCCACTTTATGTACTTGTCTGTGCTACACTTCTGACTTCGGAGGCGGCGGGCACATGCGTAGTGGCGCTTATCTTGGCAGCCAGGGCACACTAGAAGACATGTTAGGTAGGACCTCCGATGACCTTCGGCGAGTTTAGTATGTTAACGTTGTTGCCCATCGAAGCAGACTATGTGCAGTAATCTACTACCGGCTTCGGTATTTAAAGGATTTCTTAAATGCATGATAAGACCCCATCCAATCTGCATTCTGTGGGACAGGAAAATTCATTCACGAGAGGCTCACAGGAGTTTTACTTCGGTTCGATGGAATTGTACTCATTGCGAACGGAAGCGAGATTGCGTCACTGTGGAAAACAGAATACCTTACAAACGTTCTCAGTCAAAAACCTATACTTCCATAATTCTGTACTTCTACTTGAAACTGCGAATACGATAAGCACACTATGAGCCCCCATAAACCGGCCAGATATGAATACGATTCATGCGCGTGGCCTGCATCATTCTTTCTTAATTTCGACGCGAAAAGGGTTCGTCCTAATTTGCCCTGAAGCCAGAAATGGCCATTCCAGCGTTCCCATCTTAATGAGAAACCATCGCGGATGAAGAGAGCTATTTGTTCACACAAATGAAAATAAGCTGAACCGTTTTGCTGTTTTACTGTGATGGGATCCATAAGCTAACAAGCGCAATAAGCCAGTCATTTCGCCAATTCCGCCAACTGCAACATGGTTCCTGTACGTGGCCGTCCGTCCTACGCTGCACCTTTGTGCCGGAGCTCGGCCATCCGCCGACTTGGCACACGTGCGCGCTGTCAGAAAATATCAATAAATGAACACGGTTCTGGCAGCATACCACGCGCACACACACACACACACACACACAACTGACGACCCCACCCAGCAGGAGGGGCACTGCAACCGCTGCGCTCGCCTGTAAATTATGGGTGTGAGGAGGGACGCGTCAAGGCCCCGATACCGGAACCTCGGGTTTAGCCTGAGGTAAAGTGACGAAAATTTCGACTAATTTTACCAAATGGCCACGCGCAGATGTTTGAACAAACAGGAGGTCATTTTCGTGTCGCGGAACAACCACCGCTACTTTCAGGTGCCTCTCAGATAAAGGCACGCATAGAGCGCTCTGATGTCAAAAATGGCTGACGTAAAATTTGATGTTGAGTTTAGGCAAACATTTTAGTGTTTTCGGCCTGGGTAGCTTATTATAAGGCCTCCTAGTACAAGTTTGTTGGGGTTTGTTTACGGCCGCCGGGTGCTCACGCAACCTTGTAGAGCGTACAGGACAAAACGAGACTATCAAAGGATGAACAGCGAAATAATTACGGCCTGCCATGTACTGAAAGTGTGTTCGAAGGCATCGCCTGTCCTCTTCGACCCCTAGGTGCCGACAATGTTTTCCAACCGTATGCAAACATCCTGTGAAAGATTTTGAGACCGAAAGACCCTCTGCCAGGAGGCGAAACCTTACGCGTTGTTTAGAGTTGGATGTACCTCTTGATAGACAAGCTACTTTGGAGAAGCAGAAAGGCGAGCACGAACGTCCATGATAGAACACACCAAGACGGCGAAAAAGCGGACCCACCTTGACGACGAAACATGATATTACAACAGGACGCTCTCGCGTTGTACGGGATTTTGAAATATGTGGCTGAGATTGTGACGACCACTTGGATTATGTGCTGTGAAAGGAACTTAGAGAAATAATGACGATAGACACAAATTTAATCGGCACACTTTTGGACTTAGTCAGTAGTTTTTCGTAAATTTTGCACAACCACATCAACTCGTGAACCAAGGGCGCGTGCGTGTTCACTCGTGTGAGCCTCCCTTAGATTGTTGTCAATAATCAATTTTCTTGCCTGAGCTGTTAGATGTCAGGCCTTCAGCTCACGCGTGCCGAATGCAAATGCTCGTGAGTTGCTAGGACTTTTGTCACGGGCATAGACATCACGCCTGAGAATATAATTCGACAGTTCGACTTTCGTAAGTGATATGGTCCACCGCTGTCTCACGAGGTGGACACGGTGGCAACTTGCACATACAGCTGTTCATTGTGAAGTCGACTTCAGCAAAATCTACCTCACTATCTCTTCCCACATCCAACGTATTCCGATGGCAAGAATGAGTCAAGACCGCCGAGTGTGGGCAGGCGTGCAGTGACTGGCAGACACGGGCAGGCCGCCTACGCGTGCCACACACGACAGGGCTTTTGGGGGTCCACACATACCAGGCTCAACTCGGACGGGATTTGCGTCTCATGTTAGAGTCACACAAGCGCCACATTAGGGAAGTTATTGTAGCCTGAGCCGGAGCTCTGAATAGCGCCGACCCATAAGGCGGCGGTGCCAGGTAAAGCATTTACGGAGGGCGGACAGTACTCACCGTGTCGTAATTCCCTTTTATTTTGCGGCGTCTCTTGATACCTACTGTGTTACCATCGCATATTTAGCGACTATCATACGACTAAATAGCCTGCTAATTTTACAGCAAGCTCTAACTGCTCTCAGCTACATGCACGCGTCAATCTTCCCGCAACTAGGTCTCACATATTTTTAGGTTTGACAAGCTTCCACTTCACGACTTCTGACGAATCGTGATATTTTAATAGTGAGGGACTAAGTGCCGAGCTCGAACTGGGTGAACTTCACACCCATGACCCAGTGGCCTGTCCCAGTCAAATCTGCTTAGAATACGAATAGCCCGGCAAACGCATACCCCAGGATAGTGTGGCCTATTTTTCGGTTGAACTCAACCCAAGAGGGGAGCCCATCTGAGAGTAGTGAGGAGTGGCACTGAGGGGAGAGAAGAGGAAAACAAGTAGACACTGGAAGCCTGACAGACGAGCACATAATTCATCGATCACTTCATGACTCTCCATCTGGTGTGCCAGGCCTTGCGGATACAGTTCAAGCGATGGGGCTGTGAGATTCATGGCAGGTAGCACACAGATGTGAGGCAATATCAACAGGGGCAGTGGGAGAGAAATGAACACCAGAGAAACCGCCGGTGATTATCACACGACGCATATCGGCGACTCCCAGCTATCATGTCTCAGATGACCGCTTACGGTCTGGGTATCCCGTGAGGACCCAGTCGCGTGGATGACTTTTGACCAGCAGTCAGTCGACGCAGTTGTGACCACCGTTAAATACTTCCCTATCCACCAATGATGAAAATTTGTTCAATTTCGAAACGTCAGGACAGCAAGTACTCAGTTCCATTCTTTTCCTCATCCGTGTTCGTAAACACACGTCTTCGACTCTACGGAGAAGTTATTTCCAGGATTCCCTTGTCGTATTCGTTTGGCTTTCGAGTCGTCATTGTGGGCGTCGAATGGCGAACGAAAGTCGATGCGAGTTGGCCATTAGCATAATTACCCGCGGCTGTACGCATGTGGCTAACCCATAACACCAAATAGCGTATAAAGACCCGGTCGATAAACGGGACATCATCAGCTGGCAACCAGACATGGGGACCCTAGGATGCGCAATTAGAAAGCTGTAATTATTTATGCGCAAGCACTGGGACGGCTGTTTTGTCCAACGGTAAAAGTGAGCAAAACAATATTCATAAGAACGCCACAATGGTGGCAAATATAGCCCTGAAAGTCACAAAATGCATCGAAAGTTCCGTGAAATGTTTGACGATACATGCTACATAGACCGACAGGCCAAGTAGTCCGGTTATTTCATTGATGTAGTAGCATCTGTCTTATGAAAATGCTCTCAATGTCCCCCTCATGTTGGGCTGACATTCCATTGCCGTGGAGGGAGACGTGTGGACAGCATAGGTATCATGCCGAGGTATTGACATGGATGTCGAGTTTAATAACTTCGTGCTCCGGCTTCCAAGAAAAAATTCCAGACAGGCGTATTTCTGGCCTAGTAAGACTCCAAGCTCCAGCACCGAAACTAACTTAATTAATGATTGGAAGAAAGTTCAAGTGTAAAACAGTCCAGCCGTTTTGGTTGAGATTCTACGCCCGAATGGATGTACCCTAGCAGGATGAGTAGTCCTCTGTGTGATAGCCGACCGGACGGATTTTCTTTACTGCTTTAACCTGATGCTTTAGCGTCGGTGTTGGCCGACTTCATTCTAATAAAACACACCTCAGTGCAAATTTAGCTTCCGACTTCCACGATTTGAACTATCACATGTAAGTGGCTGTGTGTGTGGGAAGACCCCTAACGAACACGTGGAATGTCTCTGAGAAGGAAATTACGACTGACTATACAGTGTCTACTGAAATGGACTATCTTTTTAACCCCGGTGGCATGGTACGGGAAGTCATAAACAAACTGGGTACCCAATCAGGAACGGAACCTGAGGGAGCTCATCGACCTTGGTACCCAAGTCGGACAGTATGCTGTTTTCACCAAAAGGATGCGGAAATTTGTTGCCTTACCAAAGATCTAACTCAGACTCGAGCTCCGGAGAGTTACGATGCCCAGGGCCAGTAATCCTATCTTCCTCGACCATATCAGCCCGTAATTTTCTTCTAGAGGACGCTGCGTGGCAATAGTCCTACAGTGCAGCAGAGAAACCCTGCATACACGGTTGTATCTGTTTTGGTCTCCTTGGCCTGCCTGGTTGTGATTTAAGTCAACCAGGGCCAGCCGACACATTGAAAAACTGGTAGTGAAAGGCCACTAAGCTCTGCTGACCAAGAGAAAATGGTCGATCCAGCAAACTTGTGAACTGGTACTTTGGAGATAATCATGCAACCAGTCAGAATAACCACATTCTAGTTAGGTCGAACTGTTGTCTTTGTTGTTATTTATTACAAAATGTAAGAGGATGCTGTAGGGGTGAACTCACGTGTAGTTGTACGGTCACTCCGAGCACAACAATGCGGCTGGATGGACTTTGCACGACCTTACACTGACTAGAATACCCAACTGCACATGCATCATCGGTAATTACCACGCACGAAGATGGACCATAGACGACGCCAGCCGGGTCCTGTGGTGCAAGCATAACTACGGTAGAGACGAGTGCTCATAAGCAGTACACTGACGGTCCCCCGCCAAACGCATCGGCACCCAAACGTCAACGGTAGCTCCACGAAGCTGTGATCAGCACGGCGGCCAAACCCCCGTTACCGTCCTTGACCGATGAGGGTGTCCAGCGTGTCTTTATATCCGGCAGTCCCTGCATTAATCACCCTTCTCCTGTTCCACCCCAAATAGAACAGCCCTATGAAGACAGCGACATGCTATTCCGTAGGCGGCCCAGGCCATTTACAAGCGTCCTCCTACCAAACAAAAGTCGTGATCCGTAATGGTATTCGGCCATCGCCTGGGATAACTAGACAGACCAATTTAAAGGTAGTGTTGTTTATTCCCTTGGGCGGAAGGGTCTAAAAAGTTTCCTAAACGAAAAATGGTAAAACACGCCGTCAACACGCTGACCGTGACTTGTGGACGCGAAATGTGACAGAAACAAACGGCAGAGCAGCATC
>CACRXP010000021.1:227867-243482 GCA_902702965.1 Spirometra erinaceieuropaei | reverse complement strand
GGCACGGCGACAACCCACACCAGGGCTTACCACCACACCCCTGCTTCATAACATACACTAACTAGGATTGTATACAACAACAAAAAGGGGGGACGTCTCAGATCCCGACTGACGCGGCGTGAGCCTGAATCTGGACGTGCCGCCACACCCCCAGTGTCGGCGTTTATTATGGGTGCACTTCCCCCAATAACGCCTGTTGGACGCCGATCTAGCCCCCCTGTTGGTCCAAAGCATCGACCGTGTGGCCTTCTTTAGGTGCAATACTATATTAAGTTGCTGACGAGCCGAGCACCAGTGACTTGAATGCCTACTTTGGAGTTTCATGTAGGTGTCAGCCGGCTCTATACTATGTCTCATATCGTTTCAGCCTACTTGTGGGTCCTGGAAGACTGAAGATTGTGAATAAATAAGTGGCAAGATGGCAGATAGAGCACAAAAGACTATTTCAATCATCGTTGTTTATATTTTAACACTTCTAGGTTAAGTACTCCCTGTCTGTTTGGCAACATTTTCGCCTTGTACTTATTGCGAAGTCCAAACACCTGTGGCCGTTTATCAGAATACACACATATAGATGACAAACACTACTCTGGTAGAATATATACTGGTTCAGACGTGCCTTCATCGTTTGCCCCGATTTCCCTCTTGTTCACGGAGACGGTGTGATAGAAAGCAGACTTGCGTCTGGGTTATTTTTAAGAAGGTTTTTACTAACTAAATCAAGGAGAAATGCTGATATGCAGGGCTCAACACACCTATTGCGGGAGGGTTCAACTAGAGGGCATAAGAATATCTTCCGAGGCAAACACTAGGGGCAAACAACGTAGAATGGGTTTTGCCAGTAATCAGTTTTTATTTTCAGAATCACCAGGATTTCTGTCGACAGCGTCAGCTTTTAGTAACTTAACGTCTGCTAAGTGGGCAATCGATACTTTGTAGTCAAAGAGCTGCATTTGAGGTAAAGTTGAAGAGTTACTCAGTAAAGTTGCTTTGACGTATCTGCCAGTTATTAAGCTGAACAACTGAAAAATAAACGTTCCTGTGATAAAACCACTAATATCCTCAAATTATTTGGAGTAAGGAAAATGCTAACTGTTGTTCAACAAGTTTACCAGCGTTTTAACACTTTTGCTTTACTGGTGGACGTATGCATTCCATCCAACAGTATTTCGAGTATTTTCTTGCATCTTGGCTGCACTACATGGCGAATTTTTTTATAAAGTAAACTTTCCTCCTGCTAAAGAATTACGTCTCGGGGTGCAGAACAATGAACCAATGTAGACATTTCTGGAGCGCCGACTCCTCGGCGCGGTACAGGTAGGCGAATGAAATCCTGCCGACGAAGGGTCGATCAAAACTCTACCGAACGACACCTACTTTTTAAAATATTATGGGAAATTCTTCAAAGTTTTTCCACACTCCGTCCACATACTTAACCCTTATCTCCTTTGGATTTAAATAATGATAAAAGTAGGGAGAGTTCCACGATGGGCACTGAAGTATTTTTATTACAGATTAAACTGTCTGGAACTTATTGACTGTTCTTGCGATGGTGAACTTTTGAGAGTTAACACAGAAACTCCTTACTACAAGAATGTCAAACAGGAATCGACTGCAGGCTGAGTTTAGTAGGTTTACAACACAGAAACGCGTCTGCGCCCGCACAGTAGTATAACATGTTTCAATGCAACGCATGAAGATTACTGTCCTCGAGTTCTGAACGCGTTTTGTTTGAAAGTCCGCTTATCTGGCCTTAAGACACTTCTGGTGGAAAAGAGATCATGTAGATCCTTTGGAGGACGAATAGATGAAATCCATACCCCAGTTAAGGTTACAAAAACGAGTGTCCCTGTCTTCACAGCGATTCCCGCATTCTGTCTTACAACACTAAAAGCCCACAAAATCAAAACCGCAATATACTGTGTGAACAAAAGTCTCATAGTTGGGAAATTCGAAAGCTGTACTAACGAGTTCCAACTGAACGGCTCAGAGTGAAAGTAGATCATAAAAAAGGGTGGAATGTAACGTTTTATCTAAATTTCTGACCAGGAATCGCACAAATGGACTAGTAAAATCTCATAGCTTTTCGGAATCTAACATTCCTTCTGCAATATTTTAATCAGTCATTCCCTATCATAAGTACCAAACAGGTGAAAAGTCGTTGTTTATTTTTGCAAGACACTTCCGCTCAAGATTTGACCTCGTGATGGAATTCAGTAGCGCAACTTTACGCATTTTGTGATTTCTAGTTTTCAGCAAGACCAGGCTTCTTAAGAGTAAAGCAACAGTTAAGACAATAGAGTACAGAAAACAGAGTAAAATTCTAAGACAAGCCTCGAAAACTTTTGGCGTTTCCGAAATTGCTCAACGAAAAAATTTCAAGTTGTATAACTGTACTTTCTCAGTCCTCCGGTAAAATAAACAGACGAAAACTGCGGGCAGTGCAATTATATCTTGAATGCAAAAGAGTCGAAAAGTAAAATGCTGTGAATGTATGATATATTTCTTCAGTCAGACGCCGTTCATTGTTAGGTGCCTGAATATGGCAGACATAATTAGTAGATACATGTGCGAGAGAAATGCTCTTATAGGGATAGACCACATGAAAGATACATTTTGGATGTAAAAAGGTACAGGCCAAGACATCGTTCATCTGATAGGAGAATTCTTTAATTTGATAAGTAGGAAAAATGTACAATATTCAAACTATCAGATAACAAAAAGTTGACGAAACTTGCAAAAACCGGGGAGGGTTTTAAGCTGTGGCAGAAAACACTGTTTGAAAAAAAACAGGCTTTTATGGCAAACCTTTGCATATCAATGATCATGAACTTAATCTGTTCCACAAAAAACATAATAGCCAATTCCTTCAGCGCTTTCATGGCTACTTGTCGCATAATTACAAATTTAGCTTTTTAGAACTTAATTCCTCCTGTACAGTACAAGCCATATAGAAACAGGAGCGTTTTTGTCCAACCCACCGATTTTTAACGCAACTATCACCCACATATTTGTTTGATGAAAACTCAGGAACGGTTCTACACAGACAGATTGGCTTTTTAGATTATACTGTCGGGGACATAAAGTGCATGCATAAATTTTGCAATGGATTTTATCACTGCCGCGGAAGCCTATGGCTTTCACAGCCCTGGGCATATTTCCCATGTTCTAAAAAGCCGACTTCCGCTTTGCTGGTCTATAAAAAGGCACGGAATGAGCAATGGCCCTCATTGCTCTAAACGAAACTTTCTTCTCCTGTAAAGCTAGGCTGGAGCTGAGCGTGTTTATCCGTCAAACCTGGAGCAAACTATATATTTTTAAGAAAACTGATACAGAGCCCTGTGAATAGCGTAAAAGAGAGTTACTGAAATTGTACAGAGGAGAAAATGCAGCTTTGTCCTCGATACTCTGCCAATACCGTCTTACTGCCATACCAGTTAGTATGCTTAGCTCCGATCTAACGTGTTCAGTAGATATCTCTAAAAATTTCTAATTCTTTACATTCTGAAGTCCTTTTATTTAAAATAACCCTGTTTTTACTGTTTGGAGGAATTCTTTTAAATCCTATCATGTTTAAGCCTGCGTGAGAAGTATGTAAAAGACATAGTCGCTCTAAGTGCGACGTATCAAAATTGTTTTGAAAGACTATTTCCGATTAAGAAAAAAAGGGGGTCTTCATTTTCACTTGCACGGTTCTCAACTATTCTCGTTTCGGTTTAAGTCGAGCAGTGTAAGCTACCAAGTTTACATGAACCTCATCTTGATTTCGGATCTGGGAACTGGTATAAATATTTGTTTGAGGTACTGAATAGAAGTACTCCCTGGGATCTTCTCAGTGTATAAACCATGCTCGCACTTACTATCCGAATCCTATAAAAAACAATGCTTCATGATTATCTTGCTATTATCAAACGTCCGTGTTTAATAAAACTGGGGAGATCACTATTATCGGATAGTAGAGAGCTTGCCATCTGACGATATATTTTCTGCAACGACACAGAGACAGCTGAATGCTTCATCAGTTGACCATCCTTTAGCCCTTTTGGAATTCGATGGGGAAGGCAACTGACCTTATAAAACACCTTTATTGTCTTTTTATGACCAGCCTTGAACTACACTTAAAAATCAACTAATTATTTCGAAAAGGGGCGTGCTTCAGTTTCGACAGACTGACCATATGCATCTGCTCATTTCCCAAAATCAAATTTGAATGGTTCGTTCGGAGTGTTTTATACAAAGTCTGAGTCTTCAATAGCTTTTTTAGGCTCTCTGGAGTAGCGGGGAACCGTTTTTCAAGGACTGGTTCATCGACAAGACGCCTGATTGTTACAGCTGGCTTTGTAAAACTAGGCAACTGTGTCTAAGTATTTGGTCCATGAAAAAGACCTTGAAATGAGTGCGAGGATTTTAAGATCAAGGTTTCAAAGAAAAATGTTTGAAATGGGAGCAGTGCACTGTGAAAGAAGTCTAAAATAAGTATGACGCCTTTTTGTTGAAAAAAATGCGTTTTTATTTAAAAAAGCCATGTGTTTGATCGGTATACGAGGAGCATTCATGCTCAGAACTAGAATGACAAGCAATAAAGCACCAGTATAGTCGGTAATGTTAGCCGACTGTCTATTTTATGCATGTTAACAGGCAGAATTTTAGTCAGTACGCCTTTTCCACATTTACCTGGACCCAGAAGACGATTCAACTTACCCAACCATGTTTTATTAAGAAAATTCGATAGGACCGCATTTGGTAGCCAGACATAATACGTTGATACTGTCGACGTACGTACTTGTTATCAGTAGGTGTGCTTGCCTTGTCTAGGTAACTTGTTATCAGTAGGTGTGCTCTTACTGAGTTAGGCAGATCGCCCGTTTCGGTCAGGCTGTTGAGTTTAATGAGGGTTGGTGTTAGGCGAAGGTTACGTTTTAGGATTAGGGTTTGCGTTTGAGGATCAACTTTCAGTGTTAGGGTTATGGTTTGGGTTTCCGTTAGGGTCACGATTAAGGTTAGGGTTAGGGTTAGGTTTAAAGTTAGGGTTAGGCTTAGGCTTAAGGTTAGGATTAGGGTTAAGGTTAGGTTTGGGGTTAGGGTCAGGCTTAAGATTAGGGTTAGGGTCAAGTTTAGGCTTAGGTTTATGGCTAGGTTTTGGGTTAGCGTTGGGTTTTATGATTTTGGTTACCTCTCGGTTTCGAGGCTTTGGTTTAGGCTTTAGGATTGCGGTCAGGGTTAGATTTTAGGGTTAAGCGTCGGGTTTAAATTCCTGCCATTATTCCACCTTCTAAAAACTTCCCTGGTAACTTTACTTTTACCCAGAATCTCCAGCATTCCTCTACCGGTCGTTCCATTTACCCCACCCATATAACCCTCTCTCCCATCATTCCCGTACATCGGGGACCTGGCTCTCCGCCTCCCCATTCTTGGCTACCAACTGCGATCTAACCGAAAATTCATTACACGTCGAGAATTAACTCAGATGAGATAATTATAACGCAGATTATTTCGGTACGATTTTCTGAAAAGTTTTGAAAAAAACAAATTTTGTTTCAAACAATTAAGAGTGACATCTGCTCTTGATGGAGGACTTTCTATGTAACCCTGATTCCAAATGCACTACAATGAATCCATTGGGAATTTTAGTCCTAATTTCCCTCAATCAGTCAAAGCAGCACAAAGTGGAAAATAGACTAATGTTCATACTTTTGGCGCATCATCACCTGGTCCGAGTGTTCAGCAGCGCTAACCCATGGAGCCGCGCCTTACAGTCTGTTTTTCTAGCTGGAGTTTGATTGTCCTCTGGAGTTGTCAGAAGAAGATTTCAAGATTGTCAGTCCGCTTAAGCACAGTTCGATTACGCCCAGACAAAGGAATGTTCTTTCTATAAGTCTTTCCCAGGATAGCAATGCCCATAACCCGTTGGCCAAATTTTCTAGGCTGAACGGTACATGAACCCATTTGTGTACTTTTCAATAAAGCCTCATATTGTGTTTGAATTTCATCAGGCACTATTAATAGTTACATAACTCCCTGAATTGATATTGAATGGTTCTTTTAATCTTCTACTTAGCGGTATTAAACAATGTCCATGAGCACCAAGTTGCTGCCGTTTCAAAACTCCACAAACAGTTGGCAATCTGCTCACCCACCTCTCCAACCATTAATTATAATTACAAATTTTCTTATACTTCTGGATCATAGGCAGCCTCCCCCCCACCCTAATAAAACGTTATGCTTGCCAACAACAGTAAACAGCTGGTAAGCGGAGTTTACCGACAAAAACAGGAAGCTCAAGATGGTGATTTCTGGCCTTCTTGCTTGCATGTGAGAACCTTGGTCTGGTCCCTCGGCCATTGGCATGAGAAGACATATCCAGTGCTAATCCACGGTCACATGACCATCACTGCTGGTGAAGTGCTGGCAACTGACCCTTCGTCAGGCGGTCTCCCTAGTGTAGGTGAAGGTTCCCCATCTCTCAAATGTGCAGTTTTAAAGGATGGCATCGTCTTTTTAAGTCTGGGACTCCCCACTGTCCCTCTGGACATGAAGGCGGGCTACAGACTTGTAGAAGCCAGCATCGTTTTCGAACGTAGAAAAACTTTACACAGAAGCCGACACAACGCTGAGGCTGTATTGGTTTAGATTGAGATGTTATTGTGCAAATGTCACGACTACAAACCCAGGCGAGGCGGAAAACATGTAAGTCAGTTATTATGAGCCCTTACTACCACATGGCACCAGTGGCGTTATATAATTTGCGGTTTCGAATTTTGTAGCTTAGATCTCTGTTTGATCCAACAAAACTAAACTGAAAATAGAAACTTTAGCTAACTTAGTTGAAGTTCGATGTTTGATTTCGGAAAGAAATGATTATTTAATGCAACTTTTCCTTGAACTGATTGTTTGGCTATTGGCTGCTTTGCTGACAAGTTGTTAATTTGTGTTACCTAAGAAAAGTGCACCATTGATCGACTGGCGTTATATAAGTTTAATTTTGTATTTTCTGATGAAAATGTGAAAAAATATTGTGCATGCGTCACGGTAAAACGACAGATTATACATTTGTGTATTTATAAATGTGTACACACATGTATATATGGATTTACATTGTCCCTTCTAGTCTGTAAGACAACTGCTTGGGCCGGAAAATGATTTGCGTTTAGGACGGGGTTTATCAGAAAGTACACCAGCAAACTGAAGGGACTGTCTTTACACTAAATTTCTGCCTGGATTTTAATTACTAGCGGCAAAAAATTAGCTATAAACTCAACGTTACAGATAACAGGAGGTATTGGTATAGAATTTCAGAACGGCCAATATAGTTCGCAGCGTTATTATCTGAATATTAAACGCGCATTTTAATAAAACCCCGACTGGTGATCTTTGACTTTAACAAAAAAATACATTTGCTAGAGGTGAACTCAGCCCCGCTCGCAGACAAGACATTTTTTTGACTCTAAAGAACGAAGGTCATACCGATTTCGGCGTGGAAGCCACTTAAAGTTCTATTGCTAACGGGTATACCTTTTTCGTAACTTTTTTGCGGTCCGTACGTCCCAAACTTAAAACTTCTGACTTGAGTGTCTACTTCGATGTAGGCATCAATAGGGAACCCTAGGCAAACGAAGTCGTCCAACTGCCTTAGGATAGCATTCTCGACAAAGTCAGCTAGCTACAACCATGAAGAAATTAGATACTATTTTGGTTTGTACGAAGACAACGATCGCAGAATGGCCATGCGTCTCGCTTCCCGAAAATGGCATTCGAGTAGCGAATCAGAGTCGCCGACGCGAGCTGACATAGGCATGAGACGACTGCGCTGATCTCGATGTACATAAGTGCAGACGTCGTCCAATACCAACTCCAGCCAGGGTGAGGAGATTAAGGGTTTGCTTGCTAGCAATGCGGCGAGATGCAGTGGCGACAGCAGCTGCTTATTGATTTTTGGAGGTTGATTAAGCGCACAGTGGGCGCGAACAGAAAGAGGGAGATGTAACTGTTGGAAAAACCAACCAACGTATAGACTACTTTTCTGGCGTTTCTAGCTGAGTAGCGGGCTTACGATTTTGATGCTGCCTAAGGAAATTCCATACCACCTGTGGTCGCGTCTAGGGAGTACCTGGCGACGACGAGCTGCATGCCAAAAAATCCTTTTCGTAGGCAATAATTTGAGGCAACGTTTCAAAACATTAGCTGCGTGTAGTAACAGGCATATACCACTGGACGGTAAAAATGAAGGGATGAGCAAAACCCTGTGTGTTTTTATGAGCTGCTAAATGGCGTGGGTATTTTAATGTGTCGGGAAATAGAGTTTCTCTACTTTGGTCCTCTGATGCTCTGTGTCGACGTCCGAATTTTCAGTTTTGCTCCGCACATAATCACCGATGTTCTCCGTGGGACTTGAGTGACCCTTATAGCAGTCCATCAGTATTATTTTTCCAATTGCAGAAATACGGTTGTATGTCTATCTGTAATTTATAAATAATCTTATCACATGGAAAAATGATTTTCTGAGTACAACGCTGTCATCTCATGTCAAAGGAGTGGGTAGCGTCGTCAGTGTTTCATTAATTTCTGGCGTTGACAAAGGCAAACTGCAGTAAACGCTCAATCTTTATTCGTACTCACTACTTACTACATGAACGTATTGTCATGCTTTTCACCGTCTCCAGTTAGTCCCCCATTTTTTTTCATTATTTCACTTATTATACTGGCGTGACAACGTTAGCGTTAAGGCAGAAGGCTACATTAGACTGCAAATCACAGCACTACTTTTCAACATGCAGTGCTTAGCAACCGGACTCGTTAGGGCAACCACGCTGCCACAGGACTTAAGATAGTCCAGATCCCCGTTGATAGGTTTTGAGTTCGGCGGGTTAATGCAAGTGAACTCCCAGGCCACGTTAACCGTAACTTTTGCCCCGACTCGGTGAATATGTCCAAAAATCCAGAAATTCAACTTACTTCTCATTACCTTTTTTCCGTAAACCTGTCCCTATATTTGGAAACGCTGTGCCCAGGCGTTCCCACTATTTGTAGATGGCCAAATTCCCTGCATGAAACATCAGCACACAAGTATACCCCTCCTGTTGGTTGCATAGCTTGCTAAGCCACTCCTATAAGAAATATTTTCTAACATAGTCTGCCACTGTATTCGGGGTCTTTAAAATAACTCTAATGTGAACGTTTGGAATGTTCAATTGTTCCGATAGCATCATGTGTTTTTAAGTTGTCGGGCGCTCTACAAAGGGTAACTCCAAATTTACGGAACTCCTATAAGAATGTATTCTTGCGTAGACTGCAGTGTGGATTTAAATCATTTTGGAAAAACATTACTGTCCTTTTATTCTCAGCCTTTAAAGTATCCCGATCTTGGAGGTTTAAAATTTCCAAGCAACCTGATCACATGAAGTTTTACCTTGTCGGGTAACCTATCTAATGTAGGAGGAATTCATGAATTACCTGAACGGCAAGGATCGGGAGAAGGACCCCAAGCAATTTGTGTCATACAAGGAATACCTACTATACTTTTTAAATGAGTTTCAGTCCGACACGATTACTCCGGTTTGGTGCTTCATCGTCCAAATATGGGTCGTCTATTGTAGACGGTGTGGTGCACTATCTATAATGACCTCATCTCAGACAGTTGAGAAGCGATCGTTGTAGACACTTAACGTTTATTTTTTTAATTGTTCTTCTTAATTTCGGTTGTTATATGTCAATGCAATAAAACCTTCCTACCCGAAAAACGTATTTACCAATTATCTACACTTATTCTGCCATTCCTCTATACATACATAGGTCCCACCAGGTAAAACCCCCTATTACCACTTTTCCCGTAAGACAGGCACCTTTGGCTGGTCGTGTATGTTTGGGGTCCCTCACCCAATCGCTGCCAACTGAACTACCGAAAAACTCGAAAATCCACGGTGACGGAAAGGACATGGTTACCGAAAATCCCTGCAGTTTTTAGTATCAGTATGTTTCAGCAAAGTGAAACGTGACTTATTCATGCAAAGTGCCAAGTTTTAGGAAAGGTACACAATACAACTCCCTCTCTGAAAACATCAGGAAAACACAGTCCGTATTTGCATAAGGCCGAAATAAATTTTCCCACCTTTTCTTTGCCTGCGCCAGATGAGAATAAGTATTTCTCAATTTCCAGGCCGTCTCCGTGGACAGCAAGGGCAGAATTTACGTCGCTGACACAAAGGCCTGTACAGTGTGCTACTTTAAACCAACAGGGCGCTACTTGGGACAGTTTGGGTCTCGCGGCACAGGTGACAACCAGTTCAGTGGGCCCGTTGGAATTGCAATAGATTCCGCCGATCGTATTTACGTCACTGACACTCCAGCCCACTGCATCAAAGTCTTCGAGAATGGAGGAGAGTTTCTCTACAAATTTGGAAGCAATGGACTGGAACCGGGTTGTTTTCACTTACCTATCTACCTCTGCTTCGACTCCAATGACTTGCTCTACGTTAGTGACTCGGGTAATAGCCGAATTCAAGTAAGTCATCGAAATTTTCGAAACCAGAACCCATGAAATAAATAGTTGTGCATTCGCATAATCGCTATGCTTCCTGTTAAGATGTGTCCACGCGACATGACAGAAAGTACCCCATCTTCAAAGACAGATAGAAGTTTGCTTAAGCCAGTCATCTTCAACCTCCAACTGTGCTAATGAAAACCGCTGACAAGTAAACCGTTTGAGGACTTCTGATATCTGCAGAGATGCCCCTGAAATGTAATACTCAGCGGCACTTAGTCCCATGATTTCCCATCTCATAGTTAGCCCGTAGACTTAAAGTTATAAAATAATCGAGTTTTTCGGATGGACTGTTTGACTGCGTCCTAGAAACTGAAAATAAGCAAAGTAAATCATGTTAGCAATATCTTACATGTTTGTTTTAATTAGACAAGTCTTCTGAGCGCAACAAAGAACAAGGCCTGTGTTCACGAGTGTGTTGAGCAGTCTGGCCCACAATTGGGTCCGCATGCGACAACAAGGCAATCTATATATTCATCGCAGTGAAAAAATGGTACCCAAGTTTGGGGGCAATTGAAATAATTAAATTTTAATTACGGCCCCAAAGAGATAAACAATTTGACCGTCCGTTAGATAGGGCCTACCCAAGTAAACAGTAAACAAGAAAAATAATTTGTTTTGCGAAATCCGGTGTAGTCCCTAGTGCAGTGGAAAGTGACCGTCTGACCAATCAGTACATGGAGATGCATTATCTAGAAAGGTAGAGGGAACCGAAATCACCATTCATGGTGTGTTAGCTGCCGTCCCAATTTTCAGGTGGATGGTGGCCCAAGTTTGCATTGGGGCACTTTTAGACAATCCGAACTAACTTTATTCCGATGTTCAGGTTTTTGACAATCACGGTCAGTTTCTTCGGTTGCTGACCACCCCTCTGGACCTGCTAAACGAGCCAACTGGGATTGCAGTTTCACTGGCTGAACAAATGGCCGTCGTGGTGGACTCGGGGAACTTCTGCATCAAGGCCTTTCAAATGTGTGATCCGGCTGCCGCAGCAATGAGCAGTAGCAAATCCGAACGTCAAAAACCGCCCGCATAACAAGTGAAGAACCTACAGAATCTCCCAAATCGCATCATAATTGATAGCAGGCAAACAGGTGCAACCGAACTGGTGTTTACTTTAACAGACCTCTTTCAGATGTTACCCGAGTCTGAGCTATGCAGTACTAAATGTACCCCTTGGTTTCCAATAGTGAAATATTTGTAGATCAGTGTGTGACTTTGTGGTTCCGGCGTCAAGGCTTTCCTATAAGCCTATTTGGGTTGTGCCTTCTTCATGCCTATACATCAGCCTGAAAACTACAACAAAACCACAAGATAAGATAAATTTTGGGACAACAAAATCAGGTGGTTGAACTCCGAAACGAATTTGAAGAGGGGGGGGTTAAAATACATCAATTAGAAACAAATGCTGCACACATTTGGCAATACTTAATTGACTAGACACGGATGTAAGGAAATTAGAGACCAATTGTGACATCATCGTAAGGAAAGGAATGAATCCTAAAGTAATATGGAAACCATTACTACCCATATCAACTAAGACGAATTTCGGAACTAGAAGCGTTCTGCCAAAATGCTCACGAGAAGTGTAGCTTCTCCCTTTTCTTTCTCTCCGCCGAACTGCCTCATGGCCTGATACACCGCCAAAGTTTGATTGCTTACGATCGGTTCAGATCGAAAGAACGGCTTATTACATGACGTTAGTAGTCCGTCTTCGGTGTTCTACTTGTGACGTTTCACAAATAACATACTTGGAGGTGATTTCATTATTCAAATCCATCCCACCGGACCTAACACGCGACGTTCTACGCAAATGGCTGGAAGATAACTACGACGAGACGAGGAGACCTCTAAAAATCGACCATTTACACCAACTATTTGCCTTCTGCCAACAAACCCTCCTCATCTTCAATGGCAGACATTCGAGCAGATCAAAGGAAGCCGATGGGTTCTCTAATATCCAGCCTGATTGCGGAAGTAGTCTTACATGAGCTGGAAAAAATCGCCTTCATCCATTATGAACCTGCAGTTTGGTGCCGATGCGTAGACGACACGTTTGTTATAATTAAAAGGAGCGGACTAGAAGACATTCAAGGTCTGTTTAATGGCATCTTCCTCGACATTCAGCTCACAAGGGAAGAACAGCATGCCGAACGGTTGCCTTTCCTTGATGTCCCCGTCACATGCGGACCCGATGGGGAACTCAGCACCAATGTGTATAGAAAGGTTAGCACGATTCGGGTTCTTAACTACCATAGCAACCACCCGATGGCACATATACGCGGCTGTGTTAAAGCACTCGTCCAAAGGGTAAAACGCATTGCAGTGAACCGGAGGGACGAGTACGAGAACTGCGTCATCTTCGAAACCAGCTGGCAAGGAACGGATACCCAAACAGCTTCATCAGCCGCCGCCTCCGCAAGCACCCGCGAAGAACAAACGGAGGAGAGCCACAACTACTCTGGCACCCTCTACTGTATATAAAGAAGGCGTTAGAAGAAAAGAAAAGAATCACTGAGGAGCTCGCAGTGGGTATTGTCCACCGTCCGACAGCTACCATGCGCATCAAAATCATGAAAATGAAGGACCGACAAGACGTAGGAGAACAATCTGGAGTCGCTTATCAGATCCCATGCCGTGACTGCCCTCGCCATTGTACAGGACAGACCGGACGATGGCTTAGCTCGCCAATAACAGAGCACATGCGGGCAGTCCGGTGAGGTAGAGCCCACTGTCTCACGTCGCCACTCACACCCTGGAGGAAGGCCACAAATTCAACTTCTCGAGCACGCGGGTAATGGTGAGAGCCATTATCTCCTGAGGACCTGACACCCACTCCATCAACAGACACGTTGATATATTTGCCTGCTCTCACGCGTTCCGTTCTCTCGGTCAAGAGGCGAGACCCATTTTCCAGCCAAGGATGCACGCAGTCACGCCGCCGTGAGACGGCGTGGACTCAGCCGTCACCACCCCCTGCACTCCTATTCCCCCCTTCTTCGTTTGACTACAAAAACTGCTCATTTGACGCCGCATCCTCACATTCTCCGACGGTGGCCTCCTGTACGAAACCGAAAGCTCAGACTAATACACGTACTGTCCAAGAGATCGTACTGTCCTAGTGATGGCGCGTCCACCTTTGTAAAATCTGGCTTGCCTCCTTAGTAAAATCTTCCATTTCTCTCAATTTCCACTCCTCTGATTCTTCCACTTTTCGAGTAATCCATGATCAAGGGTGAGAATTGGAAGTGCACTTCTTTTGCGCTTTTTCCCAGGCCTCCCCCCTTTCCTACCTCCTGTGCTTGATTAGAACTAATTGTCTGTCAGGAGTGTGTTGAGAAACGTGGGTGGTGTTTTTCGGGGCATTTGGCAGCAGATTAAGTGGACAAACGGCTTTTTGGAGATTCGGCTGGAATAGTCCGAGTGTTAGTGAGCTTAAAGTGCACATTAGGACCCTCAAAGCTTGATTAACAGGGAAATTCATATCCTGGTGACACAGTCCATTCCGCATGCTGACCTTTTTAATTTTAAAGTATTGAAGGCACTTTCCTCTACCTCAGCGGTAAGAAGGATCATTTTTTGCGTAGTGTGAAATCAGCTGGCAGACGGTTAGAAGTCCACCCTGAAATCGTACTTTTGTACTTGTCAAGAAAAATCACGAACACACACATATCAAGTCAGACAAGAATAGATCCTCTTACGCATCTCATATTTCGTTGTTTTTTATTACTCGGGATAAGAAGGACAGTAAAGATAAATACTCCTACCGAGAGAGGTGTCAGGATTGCAGGGACTGTTGTGTGGTCGTGGCGATCTATGCGACTAGTGCAGTCTGGGAGTTAGTCACTTGAATCTTTTAATTCCAGTCTGCGTACGTCCTCTTCGTCTGTGCCGAGAGATCGGAACCGAACTGTGAGGCTAATGATGACCAGACCTGATTTGCACTAAATACTAGCCAGTTGTTGAAGATTTAAAATAGGATACAAGGGAGACTGAAAGAAAGTTAATAAAGTCGCAGCGTACGGAACGGAATTATAATTTCCTTCAAATTTGGTACTGCATAATTCGGGTCCTAATGTCCATTATATTATTACTGAATGGGACGGCAATTAATTGCGCTTGTCAATAATTGCGCCACATGCCGTAGAAACAGTTTTTTCCTCCAGTTGGTGGACACTTCTTTTCCTTTAGTTACTAACAAAAACGTAAATGGAATAGTATAGTGAGTACATACCTAGAAGCGCAATTGTTTTGTACAGCACTAAGACGCTGATTTAAAGAAAATCTGGAGCTACAAATAACCGCCCCAAATCTTCGTGCACAAGGGCATTAAAAGAAATAGGGAGTGGATATCGAACAGCCGAACACGTTAAAATAAGGCCAATTTTTCATTCTTATTAAGAAGATAACATTTACTATGTCCTACGCTGTTTATAATTCAAGAATCTGAACGAATTGCAAACGCTGTCGAGAAATGTTCAGACTGAAAATCACACACGTAGTTTCTGTAAGGTTATATATCGGAAGATTTACTCCTTGAACAAAAATAATCGCTTCTAGCCCTTGTTGAGCGGTGTTCTCGCACTATGGCTTTCTATTTTCCCTCCTCTGTTTTTTTAACCAATAAAGCTGAAGTCCGAGCTAAGGGTTTTTACGAAGAGTCCTTTTACGAGGGTTGAAATTCATGTCATTTTGACCAGTTGTTTGCATTTAAATAGACCTATAAGCAGAAGAAAATCACATTTTCACTACTACTACTACTACCACTAGTATTAGTAAACATACTAGAAAAGACGACCTGGCGTAAGGCTCGCAAATCCCCTTGATCCACTTTAAAATTCTCATGAAAAGATACTGAAATGAGACCCAAGGACAGAAGCTCTTCACAGCGTTTTGCGACCATCTATTGTTTTTTAAAAAAACTGCTCTAACTCCTCCACTGGACATTTTTACAAGAACCAACCTGGACGAGATATTCTCCTTAACATGGGAATGCGTAAATGTTCTATCGCTACGAATTTGAGCATTATCTGCCCCTGACAAGAAACAACCCAGGGAAAGACCTCTCTTCTGTTTAT
>CACRXP010000021.1:206992-222999 GCA_902702965.1 Spirometra erinaceieuropaei | reverse complement strand
AGGATCGTTTTTTGCGTAGTTTGAAATCAGCTGGCAGACGGTTAGAAGTCCACCCTGAAATCGTACTTTTGTACTTGTCAAGAAAAATCACGAACACACACATATCAAGTCAGACAAGAATAGATCCTCTTACTCGTCTCATAGTTCGTTGTTTTTTATTACTCGGGATAAGAAGGACAGTAAAGATAAATACTCCTACCGAGAGAGGTTCCAGGATTGCAGGGACTGTTGTGTGGTCTTGGCGATCTATGCGACTAGTGCAGTCTGGGAGTTAGTCACTTGAATCTTTTAATTCCAGTCTGCGTACGTCCTCTTCGTATGTGCCGAGAGATCGGAACCGAACTATGAGGCTAATGGTGACCAGACCTGATTTGCACTAAATACTAGCCAGTTGTTGAAGATTTAAAATAGGCTACAAGGGAGACTGAAAGAAAGTTAATAAGGTCGCAGCGTATGGAACGGAATTATAATTTCCTTCAAATATGGTACTACATAATTCGGGTCCATTACATTATTATTGAATGGGACGGCAATTAATTGCGCTTGTCAATAATTGCGCCACATTCTGTAGAAGCAGTTTTTCCTCCAGTCGGTGGACACTTCTTTTCCTTTAGTTACTAACAAAAACGCTAATGGAATAGTATAGTGAATACATACCCAGAAGCGCAACTGTTTTGTACTGCATTAAGACGCTGGTTTAAAGAAAATCTGGAGCTACTAATAACCGTCCCAAATCTTCGTGCACAAGTGCATTAAAAGAAATAGGGAGTGGGTATCGAACAGCCGAACACGTTAAAATAAGGCCAATTTTTCATTCTTATTAAGAAGATAACATTTACTATGTCCTACGCTGTTTATAATTCAAGAATCTGAACGAATTGCAAACGCTGTCGAGAAATGTTCAGACTGAAAATCACACACGTAGTTGCTGTAAGGTTATATATCGGAAGATTTACTCCTTGAACAAAAATAATCGCTTCCAGCCCTTGTTGAGCGGTGTTCTCGCACTATTGCTTTCTACTTTTCCCTCCTATGTCTTTATAACCAATAAAACTGAAATCCGAGCTAAGGGTTTTTACGTAGAGTCCTTTTACGAGGGTTGAAATTCATGTCATTCTGACCAGTTATTTGCATTTAAATAGACCTATAAGCAAAAGAAAATCACATTTTCACTATTACTACTATTACTACGACTACCGCTAGTATTAGTAAACATGCTAGAAAAGACGGCCTGGCGTAAGGCTCGCAAATCTCCTTGATCCACTTTAAAATTCTCATGAAAAGATACTGAAATGAGATGCAAGGAGAGAAGCTCTTCACAGCGTTTTGAGACCATTTATTGTTTTTTAAAAAAATGCTGTAACTCCTCCACTGGACTTTTTTACAAGAAGCGACCTGGACGAGATATTCCCCTTAACATGGGAATACGTAAATGTTCTATCGCTACGAATTTGAGCATTATCTGCCCCTAACAAGTAACAACACAGCGAAAGACCTCTCTTCTGTTTATGCAGGTCACCACTATTGATATTCCTTTTGAAACTGACTCGGCAACGTAAAAAAGGTAACAGCACCAGAGGCCTGTCATTTTGCTCTCCAAAACTACCACCGAGACCGCCCGATCATAAACAAATGACAACGGCTCTTCCTCATTGCATTAAATATTCATTTTAAGAGTCTGTACTTATCCGATCGCTTTTGTATACAGGTAAACAACATCCTCGGCAAGAAGAAAATGATTTCTCCAAGTCACACTGGTCCCATATGCACTAATTTGGCCTACTGGTTACGGTTACAAGAGAATAACCAGATGGGATGCCATATAAACCGTATGTTTTTGAATTAATACGTACTTTTGGAACAGTTATTCATGTCGTTTCACCAAAATGTTGCCTCTGGTATGCATCAAGGGCATCAAATTTTCCCTCCAGTGTCAATTTTGGAGGCTTGCATATTTCATGTTGACAGAAAGATATATATCTCTGCATATTTATGCGGAAAGAGCAACTAGTTCCCCTATGAACAATTTCAATCAGCCCTTTTTCGGGAAAATTTGAATGTGGAACACTCAGGCAGGAAGTGCACTGGCCACATTAATCAGAGTAGCCGTCAAATTCTAGCTCACTTTTCTAGCCGGATTGGTGATGCAAACTTACATTTTGCAATCGCGTGGTCATTAACTTATGGATCGTTAGGAGGACAAATGCCCACTTAACAGGACAGGTACTCGAGATAATGTCACATTATTTAACAATTGAAAACGATAGTGTTCAGAGCGTACTGTCTGCTTTTTTCCTCGTAAACATGCGAAGTAGGAAATTGACGTTCAAATGATTAAATCCATTCGACCTGTCAGACATGCCAGGTCATGTATGGACTAGGACGTGTCATAATCATGCTTGTCCTCTGATCAAAAGTCAACGTGATAAAAAGCCTCTGTGTCGGCCTAGCCAAACCTTTCGTTAGCATGTAACTTCTGTCACACACACACACACGACAGTTCGACCGTCGATTTCGATGATGTCCACCGTGTGCCCCACAGACCGCATTGTGGGAGCAGGGACGGTGACTTGCGCAGGGTTTTATAGTACCAGTAGACTTGCGTAGCATCTACCTACACTCTCTCCTCCTCCCCCGCCTGGGCCCGGTGTCAAGACAGAGTCAAGAAGACCGGAGACGAGGGAGGCCGCAGGTGGATGGCTCGGACGGATCCTCACCTTGGCGTTCCACCACACCCCCTGGTCCACACAACAAATAACCAGGATTTCAACCAACACAACAGAGATTTGGAGGCTGGCACGGCCGAAGCCGCACCTAGGCGTGCCGCCAACGCCTGGCTCGGATCCCACACTGTGGTGGGAATGCCATAAAGGCCACATTAAAAAGGAGCCATTGCAGCCTGACTCTCAGACGGCCCCCGGTCAAGGAGGAGGTCCAAGGTACCCCGTCAGTTGACAAGCTTCCAAGCCACGGCTTTTAGCGCACTGTGAGAGCTTCAAGCGCGTCAGATTGTTTATAGTGAGGAGGAAGTGTGCTGAGTCGTCGACCTCACTCTCCCTTCCCACTCTCACACCCCAGCCGCTGTCCGAGCCGGTCAGCAGACTGGAGTGGGGAGTGGGCGCGGTGGCTGTCATGGTCGACGGACCATGACTGCGCGCGCCACAGCACGACCTGGCCCCCCATGCACACTCAAACACCAGGATTTCACACAACGGGGGTTGAACGGCGTGTCTCTCACTTGCGTGAGAGTGCCGTGGAAGGTGCTGTTGCAGCCCGTCCCCAGCCCACCAGTCCGCCACTACACACAACACACACACAACGTGACGAACTGCGTGAACCGAGAGCGGGCCTCAATCAGCAACCTTCCTATCCACGACGCTTGACGTGTCGGGATAGTCTCGGACACAAGTCACCCGTGCAGCCGAAGCCGCATGGGGACCGAGTCGAGATGCGCACTTCCCACTTGCGTGGGAAGCGGCAGTTGAGTGCATGAGGTGTGTGAAGGTTGATGTCTGGTGGGGTGATGGTGTTAGGAGGTAGGGAGTGAGGGAATGTGTGGTGTGACCGGCGGTTGTCTACCGCAGGTCGTCGTGGGCCCCCCATCACACGACAGTTCGACCGTCGATTTCGACGATGTCCACCGTGTGCCCCACACCAGGTGGGAGCAGGGACGGTGACTTACGCAGGGGTTTATAGTGCCAGTAGACTTGCGTAGCATCTACCTACACTCTCTCCTCCTCCCCCGCCTGGGCCCGGTGTCAAGACAGAGTCAAGAAGACCGGAGACGAGGGAGGCCGCAGGTGGATGGCTCGGACGGATCCTCACCTTGGCGTTCCACCACACCCCCTGGTCCACACAACAATAACCAGGATTTCAACCAACACAACAGAGATTTGGAGGCTGGCACGGCCGAAGCCGCACCTAGGCGTGCCGCCAACGCCTGGCTCGGATCCCACACTGTGGTGAGAGTGCCATAAAGGCCACATTAAAAAGGAGCCATTGCAGCCTGACTCCCAGACCGCCTCCAGTGAAGGAGGAGGTCCAAGGTACCCCGTCAGTTGGCAACCTTCCAAGCCACGGCTTTTAGCGCACCGTGATAGCTTCAAGCGCGTCAGATTGTTTATAGTGAGGGCCCCCCATACACACACACACATACATCAGGATTTCACACAACGGGGTTTGAACGGCGTGTCTCTCACTTGCGTGAGCGGGCCATGTAAGGTGCTGTTTCGGCCCGTCCCCAGCCCACCAGTCCGCCACTCCACACAACACACACACACACAACGCGACGAACTGCGTGAACCGAGAGCGGACGTCAATCAACAACCTTCCTACCCACGACGCTTGACGTGTCGGGATAGTCTCAGACTCAAGTCACACACACAAGTATCAGATTCGCGCTACGATGACAATTATGTAGGATTGCGTATTTTCCTTTGTAAGGAAGATACACTTCCCGATGGACAGTTTTAAGCACCAATCTCACAGGGAACGTTTTATATGGGAAATTCATGAGGGATAGAACAAATCAAATCGAAATCCACAAAATCACTATGGATAAAGAATCTATAGTTAACGGACACGAGCTTATTGTAAGAACTTTTTGATAATTACCTGTAAAAATTATGCCTCCGCTAACTTTGCCAATTTTAATTAGATATTCGGCCTTGAAATCAGGGAAAATAACTCAGATGAACAATTCAGAAGACCTAAAAGAGCTATACATCATGTAAAAAAACAACAATTAGTGCTAGAAATTACTTTTATATTTAATGCGCCTTTTCAAAGTATTTCAAATATCTTAAAGATGATTTACAGGACGTAGGTTCACGATAATGCTTCATCAGGCTGATAAAATCTCACGGTCAGTGTCCGTATACAGATAGACTTAACCACATCGCTGTAGACAGGTAGCTTTGCAGGGTCACATGCCGTACACTTTATTTACTTTTAACATAACTGCAGCCTTTTTTAACTGGTCACTAATATCTGGATGTTTTTTTCTTTCTGTCTTTTCCAGTTGGTCAGTAACTAGACAAATGATTACATAGCATAAACAACTGTGAACTTATCCCCTCGGGACATTGTGATGTTGCATCTTTAGGGAGCTGACTGTGAATTCGGCGAATATTTAAATTCAACAAACATTGAAATAGCATTTGATGATTGCCGATAGAAACAAAAATGAGAGTTCCGGGAAGCAGTACGGATGATTTTAATTACAAGGGGGCTTCAGCATAACGAAACCTATGAAACTGAATACGTTTGTGCATGCACCTCAAATACCCGAAGGGCTAGTATGATGTTAACTCTTATGATTGGGCGGATGTGAGGAGCGACCGATGGAACAAAAAAGTCCGTATGAGTCTTCTTACCGCAGTCAAAAATATGGACCGACGGTTGGGCACGGGAATAGGTACTCGCCGTATTACAGGTGACGTAGGGATGAATTTCGGGAAGAGTGGCCCTTTTCCATACCCCAACACTAACACCAACCTTAACTTTAGTCCTAGTTCTAACCCTAAACCTACCCCCACCCCTAACCCCGACTCTAACTCCCCCCCCATTTAATTTGGCGCAAGGCCATTTGTAATACGGGCAGATGCCTATTCCTCTGTCTTCCCGACTCCACTGTACCCGGTATCATGACGTTGTGCTTTGTTAGAATCCCTGTTGGATTGCGTTGAACCTCGACCATTTGCATCAACTAGTGTGAGAGCAGATGCGAACTTTCTACTGCACGTTCGTGAAGACAAAAATAGAAAGCTACCTGAATACAGTCGCGAACCTAGTGTAATAAAGCAAAGTAAAGAGATAATTTTCCTACTAAACTGGCATCTGGCCAAAGGCTCGACTGAACACCACATACTTTGACAAAGAAAAATACGAAGAGTAAATTGTGCAACGTGCCCCTGTGTTTTGGCAAGGCGGTGATTTCAAAGGAATTTCTCAGTTTGAATGACGGAACCTCTCTTTATTGCATAGACTTTTGCTTGCCAAATGTTTGTGTTCGCACGAGGGATTTTATCTCTTCCAGTACGACCAGTAATTTTCAGCAAAACATCGTGAATCGAAGACACAGGTTAATTTTTGCAACCAGGTTTTCTCAGTTTTTTACGCAAGACTGCAGTTATGAATTGCTTCGCAGTCTGAGGTGCTGCTCTGAGGGGAGGTCCTGCGCAGGTTTGAATCTCTTTCAGCAGATCAAAACTTTACCTTTATTATAATGTCATGCACTTTAATATTCACGTGCTTCCTTTTAGGGAGTTTGTATTCGGCTCAGTCCGAAATGCTGTGGTTCGCTTATCTTAGTTCGCCTATCTCAGTTAGTTGCAAAATTGGCTTCCTTGCCCTAGTCAGTTCCTCCTGTGAGCGCAATTCAGCACGCCTCCAAACCGCTTTCCACCCAGCTTTGCTTATGGCCGTCCACTGCTGAAGTTCCTTCCCCCGGGCCACCTTCCTTCTGCACTCTACATTAGCATGTTGCAGGTGAACGCAATTATGACCAAATGCGATGGGGCCATACGCAGTTGATCTGTTACTATGCTGGGGAGGGGGGGGGGGTCATATGTCTCTTTCTGTCTCCCCTCCTAATCACTGCCCTTTCTCCCCCGTTTCCTCTTCCATTTGCACAGCGAACATGTTCATCCTCTTCTACCCCATCTATTTCGTTCTTTCCATCCGGCCAAATAGCATCTGGCCTGTTTTTCAGCATCATTAATTAATCAACCTAAGTGAAAATGAAGAAGGCGGGGTATCTCGGTGGGAGCATCCGCTTCCGTCAATTAGAGCAGATTATCTCCAGCATAAAGCAAGGTAATGTGGCTAATGATTTTACTCAGTAGGTCCCTCCTTCCTCTCTCCCTTTCTGCAACTCACTTCGGCTGGAGGAAAAAAGTAGTCCGCTCTGCCAAAAGTTTCCATGTCAGGTAATAATCGAAAATAGGACCCACTAACGGCACTATCAAATGGTCTTTTGCCATGTCAGTGATTTTTTCATCACATAATTATCAGTCTCATGTGTTATGACTAAATCTATGTGGTATCTGTTTGTGCGGCTAAAGGAAAGATTCTTAAATAGAGACGATTCCAGTCTAATAATATTACTAGGATAAGACACCATGAAGAATTTATTCCGCCCACAGTTGTCTGAACATAGACACGCTATTCTACTAACTTTGATAGATGTGCACTTAGGCGAAACACCCAAATTCAAGGACATTTTATTAAAACGTCGAAAGTGCGACTTTGGAAGAGGCATGGTCTTAGGGGAAAAGACAACGGTAAAGATACTTGTCAAGAGATGCCTGTACGGAAGAACGCTGCTGAAGAATTGGTAACTCATAGGCCCTTTTCAAGTAGGAGCTTTCGGACCGAGTGTAGCCCGTGGTCCATTACGACAGTTTCTTGTTTTACACTGCGAGCGTTTTCTGGGACTGTTCGTTCATGATGGTGATGTCACATCCGTGACCGGATTCGCAGCCATTGGGTATCTACGTCGTCTCCTGTTACAGAGGCTGGGGTGATTTCGGTTCATCCGTTTTATATGTTAAGGAACATTTTACAAAGGCAACTTTGCTAGTCGGTGCGTGTGTGCGTGTGTGTGCAGCTTCGGCCGTGCCAGCCACCCTTTTGTTGCTGGTCAAAACCTGGTTATTTGCTGTGTGGACGAGGGGGGTGTGAGGTGGAGCGCCAAGGTGCGGGTTCGGCCGCGTCATCCACCTGCGCTTTTCCCCGCCTACGGTCTTCTTGACGATGTCTTGACACTGTGTCCAAGTAAAGGGGGAGGAGAAATTGCTGTAGATATTGCGCAAGTCTAAAGCCACTATAAACTAAACCACGCGTAAATCACGCGTCTGCTTCACCTTGCCGTGGAACACATGGTGGACATCGTCGACAACGACGGCAGAACTATTCTGTGCGTGTGTGCCCCAAACGGGTCATGTGGTAGATGCGTCGGACCAACACGGGGCCATATCAGATTCTGGAAGGCCTTATCGGATTGCAAACCATAACAAATGTCAACATTTCGGGGTGCGGTCGGTTGCCGGCAGAAGTCGCGCATACTGGGACCCCTTCCGTTCCCCCTATTGTTGTTGTTGGTCAAAAACCTGGTCATTTTGTTGTGTGGACTAGCGGGTGTGGAGTGAAGCATCAAGGTGCGGTCTCGACCTTGCCATTCACCTGTGTCCTCTCATACCTCCGGTTTTCTTGACTCTGTCTTGAAACCGGGTGCAGCTGGGGGAGGAGGAGGGAGTACAATAGATGCTGCGCTATAAACTAATTCACGCGCAAGTCACCGTCCGTGCTTCATCCTGTTGTGGAACACACGATGGACATTGTCGGCAAAAACGAGATATTAAGCCTGGGTCAAATGCAACGATCCTTCATGAAGGGGAACGCGGTTAATTGCTATAGGTATGCGGTAGCATAGCGACTGCATCCTATAAATACTGCAGCTTCCTGTGCACGAGTCACCCTTTTCTGCTACTGTCTCTGATGATGGATTCAAGTGAGAATCCGAAACGTCAGGCGAATAAAGACCTTGTTCCAGCGATCGCTTCTTCTTCTGATAAAAGTATGTGTTGGACAGGACGGCCAAACCAGTATTCTCAACGTATTACTCCAAAATCATGGTGCAGATGGGATAGGAAAACTAAGCCTATAAGTCTACTGCGCAATGACGCGTTGCTTTTTGAATAATTTTCGGTAAGATGTGGTTTGGTAGCCCCACCTGGTGGACACAATACAGTTGGGGGTTGAATTTAAGGGTTATGGTTAGGGGTTAGGTTTTAGGATTAGGGATTATAGTCAGGGGTTAGGGTTATCGGTTAGCGCAACTATTTTTCAACCACTCAAAGTACAACTGCGCACTCCCAATAGCTTTTCTTTTGCATACAACTACTTGACCTCGTCACCTGTGCGTTCCCCGGTCCCACCTGTAAAAAAGCCTATTACCACCAGTCCCGTATTACAGGTAGCTGGGTTTTCTTTACTGCAGGTAGGGTTGCAAAACGACACCCGACCTCGTTTCCTTGAACGTTCTCCTTAAACGAACCTACCGGAGATATTTTTAGATTGCGCACTGGCAAGAGTCTCCTGATTATTGTATTTTTCAGAGGCAAAGACGGGTGAAGGAAGTGAGTAGTGAATCAAGTGAAGCACCCTTATATCAATCTGGTGGGTCACTTACTGTCCAACCAACGAATATTACACGGAATCATTGACATTGCTGTAGCTGAAATTGCAATATGGTTTGTTTCCTGGCAGATATATCTGTTATACTAGAAAAACGTGCAGATAACGAGATGAACGCAATCAGTAACCCCTGAGTGCTAATAGCAGGAAGAGATGAGTAGTTATGTGATTACTTATAGTCAGATACCAATCGACCTGATCATCCAGCACAACTGTCCCATGGGAAGCCACAGCAAGCTTTTGTCCGTTCATCAAAACAAACAGCGCCGTTAAAAAAGTGACCAGACGCTTAAAGGCAAGTTAGTCGGACACCTCTGCATAGACGAATGTTTAGCAAACCCGGGGCGCTATCACTTAGTTGAAGTTCCTATCCATATATAAATAAACAGTTCAATAATCCTCCTTTGCGACACTTTTGCAACTGCTTTCCGATTGTAAGATTCTGACTGATTTATCTACTTAAGTGTGTGATGAATAAAACAAAGTGGAGAATTTTGAAATGATGAGGGTTGTCCAAATGACTTCTACTTGCGTTTCTTACAGCCACATTAACAAGAGAAGTCTATCGCATTTCTCGCGTCAAGTGTAAGGCCAATCGCCCCAGCATTCTTTCGCTTCGTCCTGCTAAGTCGAACCATGCCTGCCTCAGCTCCTCAATGGAAACCGCGAAAATATTTTGTATGATATGGAGAGTACATTTATTGATAAGTTGCATCTTAAGTAGGGGAAATATTAAGACCTATATTAAATAATTGATTCCGAGTGCACACCCTGTTTCTCTTACTTTATTCTCTTGTTGATTCATCTGCCAAGTCAAATATGACAACATTGGAAGGTACACTTTTCAGTACTTCATTGCCAGGCCATTGCAAGTATATAAATGGTCAACATTGGCAAAGTTAAGAGATCCGGGTTGATTATTTGAAGAAGAAGATGGGCTCACCGTAACAGGTTTATTTAGATGCTGACGTTTCGAAGAGCTTAGTCGGCCCTCCATTGTCAAAGCGTAAAATGCACTTAATCGATTGACCATTGTAATCGCTACAAAGAGGATGCAACTTCGCGACCCCTCGCTGTCGTTCTCTCCTCAAATATTAACCTCAACTTCCGACCCATTCATCTTGCTTCTGCAACTGATCCGTAATTACCTATACGCAAATGTCCGTCTTTGTTCCGAGAGTTTGGTGTAAATTCAAGGGGCTCACAAGTTTGTCCGACTGATCTACTCAGTAAACATGAGGTTTCCAAGAGTTCAGAGATCTTCAAAACGTTTCACAAAATTACTACGAATTTTCTACTGACATTTCGCGTCCATATGGTTTTGATTTAGTGCTTCAAGAACACAGACCGAATTTAATAAAAACGATTTTTACTTCAAGTATATCTACGTAGCCGTGCGTGTGTGTTTCGCGTAACGACCCATGATAGTCATCTGAATTGCTCCCATTACGTGGGCCTTATGCAAAATATTGTGCAGGAAAATAAAGTTTCCTATGTTTAGCCGAATTTTTTAATCACGATCAAACAACCCGCCATGCCCTTTTCGCATGGCAGTTAGAAAAACGTTTACTGCCTGCGAGTCGCGCCAACGCATGGTTCATGGAACGACTGACATGTGGTGGATTCTTCTGGAAACTTCGGCAAGTTCTTTCGACCTGTTAGCGACAATTCGATGACTTTGTGCTTTTATGTCCCCTTATTACAGTCCAGAAGAGAGAATGGTCCAAAAGCTCGTAAGTCAATCCCGAAAAGTTAAAAAAATAAGAAGCAACAGAAAAAGGGGCTGAAATTATCAGGAGATTGTACCCGGATGACGGGCCAGACAGTGACTTCCGCTTGGTATACTAAGGCATGACTGATAAAAGTGCTTGCTAATCTCTTTAGAGGTTGTCCAAAGAGGGGATTGTACAGCTGTTTCCTGAGAAATGACAACCAGCCTGCACACAAGCCGCAACTGGAGATGAATTTCTTGGCTGATTGTAAAATCTTTTATTCGCCCGTCATCACACTTCAGGATTTCAATCTTTTTCCGCAATTGAAAATGTCCCCACGACAACTGATATGAGACGATCGAGAGACTGCTGAAAGTCGCCCATACCGAGCTTTAGACTTCCGAACAACGCGATTTTGAGGGGTATTTTGATCACTGGGCTCGTCTCCTCGAAAGGGCATTTGCATAGGTAAAGACTACGTCGTGGTTGGCAAAGAGATGCGGACTCATTACAGCACGAACTTCGAGACCAATGATGTTCACAGTGTGCTCTGCGGCAAAATGAGAGCGGGGACGGGAACATGCGCGTGATCTCTTTCATAGCGATGACCGACTTGCGCTGCGTCTGACGCACTCTCCCCTCCTCTCCAACCTGGGTCTGGTGTCAAGACAGAGTGGTGTGGACGAGAGGCGAGAGTGGGCAAAAACCCGCACCTAGGCGTACCGCCAAACGTCCTGGTTCCCAGCGGACATTGACCAGGATTTCACATAAAAAGAAAAAGGGAGGGGGGGGGGCGGCACTTCGGATTTCAAATGGCTCGGCGTTGACCTGCAACTAGGCCGACCGACACAACGCCAGTGTCAGTATTCATTATGATTGCGCATTCCCAAATAACGCCTTTCAGACCCCAATCTAACACCCTATGTTGGTTCAGCGCATCTACCGCGTGGTCCGTTTTAGGGCCAATTCCTTAGGGAAAAACTGTGATTGTTCCCAGCTTTTTTAGTGCTAAAATTTGCATGACTGTCACAACGTCTGATACACCTTCGCAGTCTTCCCAAGAAAATTCCTCGGCCATAGTTTCAGCATGTTCCTTGTAGATCACCTATACTGACATTTTTTATAAGATGTCCCCCATTTCAGAGGTTTCCCTTTAAAATAGTCTTCTTACCAAAATCCCAAATTGATATACTTTTAGAGTAGCGAAAATCCCCATTGAAGAATTCAAAAGGAAGTTTGGCGAGCATACGTAAGCTTTCCATAAATTCTCATCAAGTCCATACATATATATTGCTATCGAAATGATTAAAAGGAGAATTCGGGTAAGCAGAAGTTATTCTGTAGCTGGGGTTTGGGGGGAGGGTCTGGGTGGGTGAGGTGAAAAAACAAAATTACCGCCAATATCAGGTGGGGAGAAAAGGGGGGGTGGGCACTGGGACGGGTAATTATACGCAGGTGGCTGACATGGTGGCTTTGGCCCATGGCAACTGTGGGGCCTGTTCGAGGTTCTTTTGTATAGCCTGATTGCAGCCGCCTCTGCAGTCGCCAACAGACGCTGTCTAAGTGATTTTGGATAGCTTGACGGCACCTGATGAGAATTTATCAAAAGCTTACGTGTGCTCGCTAAATTGTCTTTTGATATACTTCTGGCAACGACGGTGCGTGGGCAAGTGTTACGGATGTTTATCTTACTCAGACAAGGTTTGGTCAGACAGACAATACTCAGACTAAGTCGAAGCTTGGTTTAATTTTACTGAGGAGCAAGATAAGAAAGAAGGAAAGAACTGGTCATTTACAATACTGTAAACGGCGTATTGCAGGCAATGTTTACTGGCATTCTGAAATGTATTTTAGATTAGGAGGAATTACTTAAGCACATTAAGTACATCACCTGCTGTACATCCCCGGTTCGCTCCTCTCCGATATTGTCGGCTTAAAAACGCTCAGAGAAAGGCCTAGAAACAATTTAGCATAAAGAACCCGCCCTGCCGGCCAAGAATGCCGATGGACGTAGTAAGACCACCGGCCTCATGAATTTGTTCAGTGTGTTTCGCCTCCAAATGTGAGATGCGCCTGCCGCCCGTACAAATAATAGGTGTTATCCCGTCTGCGGCTCATATGGTCACTCTATTGTTCAGTCTGCGCGAATTATCTATTGGATTGAAAGACAAGCGTCTTGCCTGCAAGTGACGGAAAATTGCAGTTAATTACTTATCAGGCACTTGCAATATCCAGTATTACTTTATGGCTAGAAACAGCCTTACTGGTGCGGACTATGGAAATTTGAAAATGGTTAGACAACACATACACACGATCTCATGCGCTTGGCGCATTATTAGATGTAGCCGCTTACCTTCGACAAACAAGGGCCTGTCTTGCGAAGTAGCATGCAAGTCACTCAAGCTACGTAACATATTCAGCTTAGGAGGCTGAAATAAGGAATCCATTACGCACACACCTACCAGACGTACTCTTGGTGGCTTTGAAGGTGGAATATCCGACGGGGCTTTGTGAACTGGGTGGTTTGATACCGCCTAACGGTGCGCTTTTCCTGGCTGAGTAGTTTCATAGTTTCGTGCCGGCGTTATAAAATGCTTGACGCTGGTAGTCACATTAGCGCTTAACTTGTTAATTCCAGGGACTTATGTGTATCCTCTATGATGGTCGAAATGAACCAACTAATAATTCGATTCTGGTCCAGTTTGCTAAAGTACTCCGTTTTGACATGCACTGGCGTTTTAGCCTGAAGTAATTGCACGTAGCATTTGTGGGGATTCTTTTCACATCTTAATGTATTAACCAAGCATCGGATAGTATTTTCTCCTTGGGCATCCGCTTTTTAATTGAGGCCCCTTTACGTGAGTGAAGACAAACCAATCAAAACCAAACTGGCTCAAGCTGGATGTCGGTGCGGCTAGCAGGCAGAGTGTTATACGAGAGCATTCGGTAAGCAGAAGGACACCGAAATGTCGTCCGCTTTAAAGCTTTGTTCTAATCGTCTCCCTGTGTTTTGCCTACCAGGAGTTTTGTCCTTGTTTTAACAAAATATATACGTTTCTAGGTTAAGGACAATGTACAGCAGGTGGGCTAACTCGTGAAATGTCAACTGAAATTTCGAAATGCTTTTTCGTTTCGAAAAGATTAATTAAGTAGGGTTGTACAAGTAGTCAGCGTGCAGTATAATTCTATAATATTTCAATTACCTCAGGATGCTGGCTTTCGAAAGAACTTCCTTCCGGCTGCATACAAAAACTATACTCAGCAAAAAATAACTGCTTAAATAGCATGCATTTTTCTCACTGATTTTCGATGTCCCTAAAAGTCCAATTATATTTCATGGAAAACATGCATAAAAATATTAATTCTTTCACTCATTCGGTAGAAGATTGCGCCTTATTTCAATTTTATACTCGAAGGAGGGACATAATTCGGTTTTAAAAAGGTTTCTAAGTGTGGGACTTTTAAATACCGTGAAAGGGCGGCTCATAAAACGTCATGTCTCTGCATTTACCAATGTGGCTTGTAAAGTTAACAGTATGGACCAAATCCACTGCTAAATTTTTTGAACCCCATATGGTCTTCTCTCAATACCGAAGAGAAATGTGTGGTTTTTCGTACACGGAAAATACATGGCTTGTACTTTGGAAACCCTGAATGCAAGTGTGAAGGCAGACCGGGTTCAAAATTATTCGGAAATCAGAAAAGTTTTTGAAAACCGAATAATACCCTTCCTTCGAATATAAAATTGGAAGAAGACGTAATTTTCTGCCGAAAGAGCGGAAGAATGAATATTTTTATTCATGTTTTCCATGAACTATAATTTGACTTTTAGGATCATCGAAAATCTGTGAGAAAAATGCATGCTCTGTAAGTAATCATTTTTTACAGAGTGTAGTTTTTGTATGCAGCCGGAAGGAAGTTCTTTCGAATGCCAGCATCCTGAGGTAACTGAATTATTATAGAATTGTACTGCAAACTGATTAGTTTTATAACTATACTTAATTAATCTTTATAAAACAAAAACGCATTTCGGAATTTCTTTTGACATTGCATGAGTTAGCGCACCTACTGTACGTTTACTTTCTTCAGGTCAAATATAGAAGTTCACGCTTATCGGGGAACTGAGGACGCCAGCAGGAATAAGTGTCATAGCCAGTCATTGACACTTCCTCTGCCTGTCAAAGGTCGGGTTCCGGTTTAAAGATTCCTCGTTACGAATATATTGTAGTTCGGGCCTTGAAAGATGTCCGCTCGTTTTATATTATGCATTTACTTATGCTAGTACCAAATATAGTCACCACAAAATAGTTGTAAAAGGGGCTTTGGAAAGGAGTTTTTCCAGCCAGTCTCGTTAACTGACTTCTGAATGCCCTGCGATCCGCTGTTTGCAGACTGAGAACGATTTGTTGTACTATTAGCTCATATAGTCTCCCCCTCTTGAGCTGCTTTATGTCTCTTGGCTTTTGGTGGAATGTGAGGACATTGTTTATCCCCACGCACCGGCCAAGCTAACTCTCACAGAGTTATCCTTTAGCTGGGACATAAATTTTGTTTATGTCGGGACAGAAAAGCTAAGAGAGCTGCTGTTTACTGCCTACATTGTCAGAGGACACACCAAGCGCATTTTATAAAGCTTGAAATATGAGCCCTGCAAATTAGGGGAACAAAATTAAAGCTTATTATCAAGATAATACTTGGTCTCTGCGTACAGAATTTAGTCCCGTTTTGAATGCAGTTGCAATCTAAAATGCACCAAATCCCACCAGCCCTTCTTTTCAGTCCCGAGCTCTGCACCTCTTCTATTATATTATTTTCGGGTTTCCGTTCAGTTAATCTAGTGTTTTTTTAACTTCTTAGGTAATTTTTGCATGTCCTTCGAAAAGACTGTTCCTTACTTGACACCCACCAATGTTTTCTTCGGTTTCCAAACTGAACTGTATGCAGTTGACTAGTTTATTTCGTGTGCTTTTATTAGCATATTCTTCCCTCCATGTCGTTTAAGCTCTTGCGTGAATCTACGCGAAACCGATGGGTTAAGGAGAGGGACGATTATCTGTTGATCTATGGTCCCTGATAAGACTGTTTCTTCCTGAACTC
>CACRXP010000021.1:186155-205834 GCA_902702965.1 Spirometra erinaceieuropaei | reverse complement strand
CGGAAAAACTGGAAGAAAAAGGCTTTATGATATCTAGGGCAACTCTTTCAGCAAGCTTTAGTATTGCAGAGGAGCAGGCAATTGGGCGAAAAGATTTAGGACCAAAGTTAGCAGGCTTTTTAGGGATGGGAGTGATTCTCACTGTACGCCAGGCGTCGGGAATCTTGGACTCCATGAAAGACATATTGATTAGGTGCGTTAAAATAGGGGCTATCTGAGAACTGCAAGATTTAAGAAGAAAAGGCAAGACACCATCCGGTCCGGCAGCTGTTGATCCACGGACCTTTTTAAGGTGTTTCTCTATTGTTGCCAAAGACACGGGTTGGAATGCACTCGGTGATAGGGGAATGTCTTCTAAGGGAAGATGGGAGTCATTGTGACTAAATATAAAATTTTTATTTAGGGAGTCTAAATCTGCATCCACATGCACCAGCGTGTTGCGATGACCAGTGAGACGCTTAAGATTTTTCCAAATCTCAGCTAAGAAACCGAAAGACAGCTGCGGACACGAATCGCCTAACGCGCAGGAGAAGTGGGGAGAAATGACGCCAGCGCCCCCGAGTTGCGAATTGTTCCACGAGAAGCGGCCAAACATACTACTTCAACGAGGCAGAAAGTCTCACTAGAGGAGACAATCACGTGCGATGCGAGCCGCGTGGGACATCGTTAATGGGTCCCAGATAATACTGAAAAGCGCAATAAACTGCTGATTAGATAGCCGGAGAAATGACGTAGTCTGGGTAGAGCAATTTAGAAAATTAGAAGCGCAAAGACGAAAACTGCTTCCGGTTCACAAGAGGACGTAATTGCTGGGAGGAGAAGTTTATAGGCCTGACGTTAGGGCTTCTACCTCGAACTAATCGCCAGAGCCAGACATTGCAGATGGCAGTAAAGGCACAAGAAGTGCAGTATTTACGTGACGCAGTGGCCCGGCAACCACATGTCTGCAATAATTAGCAGTATCCGCGTTCATCGCTGGTGCCTGTATTTGACGCGAGGATTACTTGTCGGTCCGTAAATGAGTCGTTAATGGCCATCACCGTTGTTGATTCTTGGCGTCACGATTACTCGGCAACTTGGCTCGCTGTCACCGGACAAGGCGCCGAATTTTGCACAGTTGGGTCCAAATGAATCATACAAAATCTGCCTGGACACCTATTAATCAGGACAGACTACCTTCAGAAGGATAAACGTTTACTGGAGGACTACCAGTCCTATGCACCTTGCGCAACCAACCCCCAAAAAGCACTGATACGAGAAATCAATGTGACGCTGTTAGCATTGTAAAACTCGGCTGCAATATCGCCGGTTGGCCGACGCATGGCGAGAGTCCAGGACACGGCCATGGGCTGCTTCTATGGCTTTCCCAAGGTGCACAAAAAGGGCGTCCCTCTGCAGCCCATCGTCTCGCTCAAGGGTACTCCACAATGACTGTTTCGGCGCCTCAAATTTCTGACCGCAAGTTCAGACACTACAGTCACCCTGTCAACACAATTCTTGAGGAGACATAAAGGGGTAAGTCTCCTGCCAAGCGACGTCATGGCATCCTTTGATATCACGTCCCGTTTTACTTCCAGTCCGCAGGACCTGGCAGTCGAGACCATCGAACTACTCCTACGAGGCAAATACGATGAGACGGGGGAATCACCTTGGATACGCCCAAATCCTCCAACTCCTGAAGTTCTGTCTCAGGGCGTACTTTACGTTCGACGGAACAATCTACGAGCAGGTGCGGGACACGCCAATGGGTTAACCGATTTTGAGACTTATAGCCGAAGCTGTCCTACAACGGTTGGAGTCGCTGGTTTTACGAAACTACAGACCGAAATTCTGGGCCCGGTTTGTCCCATTCGAAGTCATCGAACGGGATCGGGTGAAGAGATTCAAAGAACATGTCAACTCCGTCTCCCCGGACTGGTTTATATATCCAAGCATTTCAAACAACAATTACAATTCGTTACCATAACAGTATATAGCCAATAAAATGCACGAACACTCGTTCACGTTTCACTACTGGCCAATGCAGTCTATGGATTGATCAAAACCTTCATCCCCGGTTAATCATAATTCGCTGCACAGCATCCTCATTCCCAGTCGAAATCCTTCATCGCTTCATTTAATTAAGTTCTTTAGATCGACAGTTTTCGACTTACGTTTGAAAAAAAAACTTTTTATGCGTAGGTGCGAGTGCCTCTATTATCCACCATTCTGCATCACCTACGCTTGGCTTTTCGTCTGAATCATGTTATTCTGCAAGGCTCCAAGAACACTTTAAGATAGCTATAAATGTCGTGAGTGACGGAATCTTTCGAATCGACTAGCAGATCAAACTGAGTGTGTCTTATCTGGATTCGTATCATTACATAGCGAGGAAGGTGGTGAAATACCTGGATGGCCGAGGGTGGAATCATAACTTGCCCCCAAGCTCTCGCGTCATCACTACCATAGGGAAATCTCGTACCTCTGCTCAATGAAAACTACGGTGAAATCTGCACTACCCGATACGTAACCGTTCAAACGTCCAAGAAGACCGCCCCGCGTATAGCTAACTATTAGTGGTCATACAGTTCGGAAGAATAGTATTGCCGACAAAGAAAAAGCAGACTAGAATGGCCATTTATGGCTTATTAGCCATCGTCAGCGAGCCATACCCGACGGACAGGACAACGAACCCTTGGCTCAATGATTAGGGGAGTTGGACTTCTAACCAACAGGTCGGGGGGTCGAGCTTCAGGCGTTGCCCACCTCGGGGTTGGGTATGGCAGGATGACGACCATTCCAGTCTCCCTTTTCTTTGCCGGTAATGCTATTCTGCCTATATTACGCGCCTCTGTGCGGCCGCTGGCCCTAAGACATGACGGTAAAGTGAGTTTCGCAGCGCGACCAATGAGCGCCCCTCTGCCGTTCATCCTAACTGTCTAAACAAGCAGATATTTTGACAATGTTTCTAGTGAGTGTGAGTAGACGGTTTTTCTGCCCTTGATCACATCGCAACTTGTACTTTGGAGGAATATTGCTAAGCTTTCATTGTTTCTTCTACCACCCCTTTGGCCAGTGCTAAAAAGAGAGTTGCCTTAGTTTTATATCACTGTGATTATTTTCGGCAAGCCGCTCAATAACTAAAACTTTCGCGATTACTCTCGAGAGTTGTCGAAACTCGACGACAAGAAGATTTGTTAAGTAAGGCAAACGAACTGAACGTATAGTTTATTTGTTTGTGCTAGCAGTTAAGTTGTATATGTTAGCAAACGACGCCATTTTTAGGTTAGTGATTTGGTCAATTACAGCCCAGATTTAGAGGCGTTCATTTCTGCATCTGGCTTGCGTTTAAGTGGCTACAGAGGGACTAGTCGATCATAAATAAGGTTCACAAAATACAAAAGGGATATAAAAAATACAACAAAATTCCGGGGAGATAATTTGTAATTTTCAGAGGCATGCTGCACATGTTTGTAAATGAAGTTGACAAAAGTCAAAAATAAGCATGCTGTCGGAAAATGAATTAACCTCAAATAATGAAATTAGTGCCTTCTTCCAACTCTCCGTTTGAACCGAGCTATCCACAAAATTCTCTAACAGCATTCGCGTATATATCAGTAATTATCGGCCCGCGTTCGAATATAGCTTTGATAGACACATGACGGGTGCCTCTGTTGCATTATATTCTGCCTCGCTTTCTCTCTCTGCCTTGTTGTGATGTAGGTAAGGAGAGTTCATGCTGTACCCGTAGGAGCCACAGAATTCACTATTGGCAGTGTCGTCGCTGGCATTACAAAATCCAGAATCCGGAAACTCCGGCGTTTCAATATAAAAAGGCATGCAGACGAGGGCGCAACTCCACAGACCAGCGGGAGCTATTTTATATGTTAGCAGTTAAGTCAGGACTACCGGGGGACAGTCAAAGAACGTCGCAGGACCTATGTGATTAGTGGACTCTTGAGGTGTGAATGTAAATACGGTCAGACGACGCGTCACAATAGGTCATAGAGCATCATGATTTCGGTCAGGTCCATAAACACTTGCAGATATCACCTCAACGTCAAGCTAACGGATCACAGCTTAGCGTGTATTAGGGATGGAACCAATTCTGGACGGCACAGCTTCATTCTGAGAGCTCAGAAGGCACATGTAAAGAATTAGAAAATAACTGGAAGGTCAGGTGTAGAAGGATTTGTAGAACAAGATGAGCAAGGGAAACTTGCATTATTAAAACAATTAATTGTTAAACATAGATCGACATTTATAACTGAATGGGTATCCTAGACATTTTGTACACCGATGTATGAGACGACAGGCACTAAAAGAAAAAGACAAGGAACGCGATTGTTCCGATCAGGCGTCCAAACCAAAAAACTGGCAAACACTTCCGTACATTGAGAATGTGTCCGAACTAGTTGAAAGACACCTGAGGAAGCTCCAAATACATGTGGCACACAGGCCGACGATTACACTCCGTAACCAGCTTGTACACCCTAAGGATAGGGTTGGCTGTTTAGATAACAAAGAAGTCGTCTATAAGATACCATGCAACACCTGTAATGCTGTCTACTGTGGTCAAACTGGGAAATCAGCCTCTACATGAATACACGAACATCAGTTGGTCGTAAAAAGACGAGACCACTTGTGCCAAGTTGCCATGCGTACGTTGGAAACTGGACAGAAATTAGCCTGGAACAGGACTCGCATTGTAGGTGTCTGCTCAGTTAAGAAGGGCCGTGAATTTTTGGAGGCCATCCATTCTGATAACGCATGCATCAACCGACACCTAGAATTGGAAAAGACATTGGCCAATCAGAACTTTACGCCAACAGGAGTGACAGGGCCAAATCGATTTTTTAGGCATGTTTAAACGTTAACTGTTTTGCCCACTTACCTCAAGTCTGAGGACGACATGGAGAACCAAAGTCAAAAATTTACAATAAAACTTGTTTATTTTTTCCACAGAGCTTATTTCTTTCGAATGACTATATACGTGTGGTATGTGTGCGTTGTTGTGGGAAAGGATACAAGGAGCGCTCCGTAAGAGCATACACCTTGTAGGAGCGACTGAACGTTTTGTTAGCTTAGTGGACATGGTAGTTGATACGCGTGGCCCTTAATTGGCACCCATCTTTAATCTGTGGTTTACGAATCTACGCACTGCCTAACGGCCACACCTCGGCACCGCATTGCCAGGCGAGCTAGACCCCATGAGGATATAAGATATCCGTCCCCACGCCCGGTGCTCCTGTCCACTGTTTCATCCTCTCACCTCAAGCACAAAAAATCCCATGCAGTGAGCAACAGCGATCGCATAGGCAGCCCAGTCGGTCTTTTACGTTCCCCCTTTATTTATCAGCGTTTGTCTTCTGTTTTTTTTTAATCTATTCACTGATTAAGCACTCACTGTAGTGTTTGTTGACTTTGTTACTTTCTGGGGTCTTTTAGTACATTTAGTAATGACATAGTTTTGAAACTGGGTCTTTCACTTCGGTGATCTCTTGCATGCAATCTTTCCTTTCATGTGCCTAGTCTTCTCCATGCCCCCTGGCAAACACGCGCTTCGTTACTGTTGGAGGGATCACTTTTTATCCCTGCCTGAGTAATTCCATTAGTCCTTTAGTCAATTTTGAATGCAATGTTCTTATACACGAAGAATCTTCATGTGATACCGACCCTCCCGACTGGATGTCATCTCACGTAGTCAGAATGAGGAAGACTCTAACTTTTCTTTTTATTCCAATTTTACACTTGAAAAGTCAAGGTGACAAACACATGTTTTTGGTAATTCTTCGTCAGGTCAATACAGTTACATGAAGGAATGAAAATATACAAAATTAACAGTGTTTATAGGTGTCTCAAGGGCTATTAAGTCATTAACACTAATCTTCCCTACGCCGCACGCATGACGAGGTCGGCGAGTTTTGGCCTTCAGGGTTAGGGGAGGGGGGTAAGAGCTTCTCTAAAGGCCTACACCAACGGATACTAGCAAAGGCTGAGGCAGTGGCTATACGGGTAGTAAATCCGGTGTTATGCTGTCAGAAAACCCTGGCGCAAGCGCTCTCTGTGCCGCGACCAACGCCAACCTCAAGTGATGACGGCATGCCGCCTCAAATCCCTAATTAAAGAGGTGGATACTCCGTGTACTCAATCCAAGAACATCACGCAGAGACTCTCCTCCCTTAAATCCGAAAACCAAAACCCGCCGACCTCATCATGCGGGCGGCGTGGGGAAAATGAGTGTTAATGACACAATGGCCTTTGAGACACCTATAAACACTGTTAATTTTGTATATTTTTACTACTTCATATAACTGTATTGGCCTGACGAAGAATTGCCGAAAACACATGTTTGTGAACTTGACTTATCTTTTCATATTACAGAAAAAATGATCATCCTAATTTTAAACAATTACTCTCGACATACAAGATCATTATTGGCAGTGGCAAATCATGTGTATACAGTTAACTCTGACTGGTAAAGTTGAGAGACCCACTAGCAAAGAATGACGTTTTGTAGTTTCCGCAGGTAAAACACGCGGTCGGGCAAAATTTTCTTAGGAAGGCGTGCTACTATCGCATTAAAAGGATACGCCATTTATATTAAGATACAATATGCTCTACATTTTTTCGGAAATCGGAATTCTCCTTTTCAGCTATCTCACTTTTCCCATTTGGCTGAAAATTCTATTTAAAAGCTGATATGATCTTGGATTGAGTTACTCGTCATTGGGATAATTCCAGAAATGGAAGCTTATAAATGAGTGTCGTCAGCTTTTTTGGGTTTACCTAATTTTACACTCAGATTATCCTACCTTTTGAAGTTGATGGGATATTCAACTTGGAACCATGCCTTATTTTGATTTGTAAACTGTCAGACATTACCAATAGTGCGCTCTTGCATATGCGCGTGCTAAAATATCATGGAATTGCCGGATACCGTTTCCAAAGTAGTCTATTCTTTCATAGTTTATTGTGACATTTTATGAGATGCGGAAAGTTTCGTCCTAAGGACGCTAAAAAGTATAAAGGTAATTTCCCTAAAAAGTTACGCAAAAAATTGCAAATCCACCGAGATACTAGTACACACCTTTCTGCTTTTAGAAGTAGACGAATCTGTACAATTTTACAACAAGCCAGTTTCGACGCTTCAATTAGAATTTCTCCGGAATACAGAGTCCTGTCTCAAAACAACTATGAGCTTCATTTTGGCTTTTATGCATAAGACACTTGAACTTGACCTGGAACAGAAAGATTGCATAAAACATCTATGTTTTCTCACAAATAACTGATTTCCGGCGGAGTTATTCACAACTAGTCCAGGAGAAGACAGACAAAATAATATAAGGCAACTTTGCCTAGACGAAAGCGAACTCATACCCCTTACTTGTGGATATCACAAACTCACTTAAGCGATTCTCTACTTGAAAGTTAGGTTGAGGATTTCGTGTTTAAGTCCCGATTGACCTTCTGTTCCAAGTTCTCACAGCAGCATAGGTACCAGTGCTTCGGTGACCAAATACCTCCTGCATAGTAAATTCTTATTATCGGACCGTCAGCTTCTTTCGATGACTATTCGAAAAAATGGCGAAGAAATGAAACCAGAGAGACAAAATTCCTCTTCTGTGCCTGTTTCAGTATTGCTGGTCCCTGAATTCTATTCGTAATATTGCGGACGGACCTCAATCATATTGTTGGCCAAATCTGTATGAATCGGCCAAACTTAGCAGCACGATTCCAGGATTGTTAGAAAATGGGACTGAAGACTGACTTCAAAAGGAATATGGGCAACACTTATCGCTCATCTATGTGCATTATCCATAAACCAATGGGTCAACAGGGTAGTATAATCAACCCTTTATTAAGGTTATCCCCACGAATGGAATCTTGTTCAATAAAAGATATCATGAGATTCGATTGTGCGCAGCAGAGGCAGTCCCTATCACAGCACATCGTTGCGAGCCATTTCATCTGAGAATGTTACCCATACATTTTCCCGCTTGATGCGATTTCCTATGTTGATCACCTTGTTGATACACCTTGTCCAAATTTGTATCTCTGCCTAGAATTGCTTACTCAGTACCAGAAACTACCGCGAGGCAGAAATAATTTAATTGAATTCTCTAATGTCGCCCACTCAGCAGGGCAAAGTTACTGAGTCAATTTGTTGTTTAGTATTTGGCGGCAAATAAAAATGTTACATTCTTTATTAACAACGAAGCCCAAGTTAGTCCGTTAAATGCAGAAAAAGTTTTAGGGGGCAGGTGAATAGGTAATTTGTCAGTGTGCTCGGGGGTGTAAAATTCATTGTTGAATTTAACCCGTGCATCATCGGGCATCAGTTAGGCGGATGGGTGTCAGCAACGTTAGCGACTGCAAGAGACGTGGAGTGAACGGAGGGAGAACTTGAATGCATAAAGGATAAGGCAGGAGGACAGACAGTGTGTAACTACTGAATGTTCTGAAAGATGGTCAACAGGCTTTTGAAAAGACAGCCCCTTCTAGCTGGAACCAACGCCCAAACGACAAAACTCCTTCTGATGGGCGAATATGCTATATTGCGGACGCACAACATTACTTTCATCAAAACCGATTCTGTCTCATGAATCTCCTAACTGAAATATGAAAGCTGACTAGGGAGTTCCACATGAGGCGTTTTACCACTGTTGCCTATTTTGACTCCATCCTGACCACAACTCATCCAAGCTGGACGTTGGGAGAAATATTCCGTTATGACTAGAAGCTCATGTGCAAACGACAAAAAAGGGTTACCGCTGGAGACCATACCTAGGAGAGACCAGCAAAGTTGGCATCCCTAAGGATCTCGTTTTCGGCCGCTCCTTGGGCTTCATACTACTGACCCGGTGGATGAGGTCAAGTCAGACATGATTCCCTCTTGTAAATGATCTCAAGATATTCCATAAGAATGTTATGGTATTGCTTCCATAAGCATATGCATGGCCTACTTACGGTAGCCGATGCGCAATGTATGTGTGACGACTAATTTAAAATTCAAACAAATTGGCAAACCAGAACTTTTCGACAACGCCTCCTCAATGAAACTCATTTGAGAGCTACAAATTACGGGTTAACCTTGGTGTTATGGCAGAAGACGAATTCAAAAACAAGGCACAACTTCCAATGATCCGAACAGTATGACGCGCACTCCCCAACCTGAGCGTATAATACTAAAGCAAAACTATGGAGCCTTTTTGACTGCATCTGAATTATGCCTGGCAAGACTGGAGGCCATAGACACAGAAGCAATTCAGAACTCTCGGAGGAGTTCATAGACGCGCCATTAAATTGTTTCCGAGATCAGGCCTTTAGAATACTCAACCGGCTCTCTGGTAAACTTGTTTCCGATTAGTTACGCCCGGACAGGGACGACACACTTTCCTTGTCTAACTGCTGATCCCGAGCAATTTTTACAACTGGCGCCAGTACCGACGCTTTGTGTTCTCCTCGCAGAAAAAGATTGTTAACTCTGTGCAATACTGTGGTTTCGATGCAGATGTTCAGCGCCTTCAGGTAACGCCCTGAAAATCACCAGCTTAGAAACACCGAGCTTAAGAACATATGAAACAAAGTCGGTATCTTGCACGACCATTTGAGGGACGCTATAACTGTGCGCCTCAACATTCTGCCCACTTCATCAGTAGCGATTCGCGTCTCCTCGCCCTCCGCCTTTGCCACGCTGCCTTCCTGTCCGCCTCACACTCCTTGCCGATACGCTGATGGGCCGCGCGAGGGTTGTCACTAGCCCTGGGAGTGCTCCAGGCCAATCAACGCTGCCCCCCCTCTGATTGGCTGGCGGACGCGGAGACAACGAAAGCCGCACACACGCGCTGGGTCTCAGCACCTCGAAGGCGGACGCAGACAACTTGCCTGGAGAGCGTGCTCGCGGCGACTGCCTACAGAACTTTTGCGTACGCACTTCCAAAACGGTAAAGGTTGTCCAACTCGAACCGTCTTCCCTGACTTTTGATTGGGAATCTTTGTATTGTCGACCACACTACTTTCGACACATCTTAGGGGAAATTCGTTAGTTAACTGCCGGCACTGTCGTAAATATGTGACAGTTCGACTGCCGCAAGTGATGCCGATGTCCACCGTGTGCCCAACTGAGCGGGCGCAGCACCGATGGCTTGCGTGGGGGGGGGGGGGCAGAATTGTGCGTCATCTGTCCCACTCTCTTCTCCCTCACAAACTTTGCCTCCATGACAAGAAAATTCCTAGACGACCGGAGGTGGGCTCGAACGCAGCGGTTGACGAAGCTAAACAGCCACAGGCTATTTGGGACCCAGAGCAAGTACAAGGCTTCTGAGAGGGGCCCTCGGATCTCAGACCAGTCAGAGTGTCATAAAGGCTACATTGAGATGGAAACATTACAGCCTGACTCTCAGTCAGCCAGTCATTCCAAAATACTCAGCTAGGAGGACTGAGTTATCGCGCCGGTCGACACCCTTCCGAGTCACAATTGTTAACGATAGATATGGCCGCACCAGATATGTTAGGATAAGGACTACGCGGATTTGTCGCGGGGACTGATTCCTCAGTGTTAAGCGCACTCTAAATCCCCTGTCCCACGCACTAGTCGATTGTCCAAGGCTGTCGGCCAAATGGTGATGGAATTGGGCGCAGTGGCCGACACAGCCGAACACTGCGTCCGCGCACGCCCCACGCAACTTGATCCCCGATTCATGTTCCAGACTGTACTAAAAAACACGCTTCGCACTTATGCGAAATATGCGTGGTCTGTCATGCGACTCATTGCCAAATCGACAATGACAAAGTGGATCGCATGCTTGCTGCAGGGGTGAGGCATGTGTTGTGTGATTGGCGTGTACGTGCTTGTTGCGGAGTAGACTCACATGCTACCCGGCGGTGTGCGTGGGCAGGTAGAACGGTGTGTAATGGCGAGGCCTGGACTGTGATGTGCCAGCCAGGATTTTCATGGAGGCGCAAATGACCGAATAGGCCAGTGCCATGGCGGAATGTTTTGAGACAGCATTGGCAGCTGTGGCGGGAGCAACGAGTATATGTGAGACCTCCTGACATTAGTTTGCTGCTCTCCGTGGGGTGGATTCACAAGTGACCGGCCAAGCTGACGTGTGATTCAGATGTTCGGTCGCAATGGAGACAGGCTGCGATTGAGCCTACCCTATTGACAAGAGGGTGGTGGAGCTGACTAGCGGGATGGGAAGTCTGTTATAACTGGTGATGTTGATAGTGATGCAGGAGCAGGATGAGAAGGAGGAAAAAGAAGAGTAAGAGGCGTTTCCTGAGACGGGAGAGCGGGTTGCCATATTGGGTTCGAAGACCTTCAACGAAACCGACCCATTTGCGGGACATTTATTAACAGTGTGGACACGATGGGGGGGGGGGGGTTGGGTGATTTCGTCCCTAGTCCGTAACACGGGAGTCTTGTGGGTCTCTCTTGTTGTACTAACATATCGCATTCTTTTGGTTTAGAAAATGGTCACTCCACTTACATACGTGCGCCACACCTGTCGAGGTTCTTTCAAGTTTCAAAATTTATTTGCATGTACTTGAGTGAGCTTTTCAAGGTTTCCTTCGCTTGTAGCGACGCCTTAATCCGCCTTTTCAGCGTACACCCATAACGACGTCATCATAGAATAGTCGCTGAGACAAACGTTCGTTGCCCAACCTCATGATGTAGCCAAGCCATCGCAGTCGTATCTGCCCGAATGTGGCGTGAATTCTGAGAAGACCGGTTCTTTCCAGAACCCCAGTGGGGTCCCTTCCGGCCACCTCACTCCCACTCTTTGCCAGAGGCAGCCGGGGTGAAAATGGTTGAGTCGTCCTGCTTGGCCTTCATAAGCAGTCCACACTACCGGTCCGTATAGGGGCGTTGCCCAGACAACGGCCACGCACATTTTCACTTTTGTGTTTATTAGGATGCCGCGACGGTTCCCAGGCGGATATCCAGCCTGTGGAAGCCTTTGTCAGATCTTGATATGCAGCCTTTCGTGAGGCAGCTCTACTCCAGTCGCCTCTTATACGGGAATGGTGGTGAGAGGGGTTTTACGAGTGGGCTCATCGTACACGCCGAGAATTGGACGGCGGAAATGTAAGAAAAAAAAGCCGTAGAGTGAAGTACGACGAAACTGTGATTGAGGTGAAAACTAACCGCTACGCCCGAGTGAGCGCAGGAGATCTAATCGACCAATGGCAAGCGCGAGCTCAAGGGCAAAGCGTAGGTAGAGGTGTGCAGGAAAACCATCCATTCGTAGCCTAGCCACCCGATGGATTAGAAAATAAAGTGAACACATTCGGTTCACATCCTAGCCACTCGGAAAATTAGAAAATGAGGTAAACGCATTCGCTTTCGCAGCCTTATCACGCGCTGAACTAGTAAATTAGGTGAACACAATGGGTTCATTGACCAACCACTCGCTGAATTAGAAAGAAATTGAACTTCATCGGTTCGTAGCCTAGCCACTCGGTGGATTCGTCAGGAAGCGCGCCTGGGGAACGCACTGAGTCAAGCCACTCGATTCAATTTAACCACACCTACTGAAACCACATTAGTAGGTCAACAGTATTAAGTATGCATGCGTGGCTGCATATTAGGACCTTATTGAAGGCTTGACTGGGTTGGGAGACCTTATTTGCGTTTTCGTCGCCGATCATGGTGTGTTTCGAAATAGTGCCCTCCTGATACTTAAATTTGTCCGCTGCTGTGAGTTATGTTCCACTGTTATTCATACTGCGTTCTGTGTAGTCAGAAGTTGGCGTCGATTAGTGCATGACCTCTATCGTTTCCATGTCGACAATCAGTCTGAAGCTAGGGTAACTAGAGGAGAATAGGCCTACTCTCAGCTACATGTTCTTTTCTGTTGTGGTGCCTTACGCGCAGTCATCCGCTAACAGTAGGCCGCATACATTGGTCCTGTATGCCCTCAAAATACGCTCGTGCAACGAATATTGGACAATAATCCGCCGTTTCGGCCGTTCGGATATTCGGCCATTCCTTACGATATATGCTCGCCAACATTGTGGACAATATTAGGCTAAATTTGATATTTTTCCCCGCAAGCGCTTTAGAGACAACACCATTTTGTGTGGCGCGTTATAGTCCCGTTCTCTGGTCCTACTATTGGTATGTATTGCTCCGGACTTTCGGATTTCAGTAATTCTCCAGCGCACATCGCGATTCACTGTTTCCAAGGTCCTCACCAGGTCGACGACGGTAGTTCGGAGGCTGGCATTACGCCAATACCATGTCCGTAGCTCCGCGCCATTTTCGGAATTTATGGGAGGGAAGACTGACGATCGAAGCCGCCACTGAAACCCCCAGAGGAAGTCGGTCGATGGTTTCTTCGCAGATTTCTGACGATTGTTTTGGAACGTCATGGAAGTTTGCGATCCAGCGCCTTGTGATCCGTGGCTCCTCCATTCTAACTCAGCAGTGGCGCAGCCCGCTTAGACTGTGGGTCATAGACTGCTTTAATGGCCGTGAGGATATTCCTGAGCTCAGCACGGTCAGTATATCCTTGAATTTTCACAGACCTGTAAGGCAGCCAGTCGCTCTGCCTTTCGTCTGGCCTCTCTTGTACTAATCTTCGTCCTCCGAAAGAAGCGGCTTTGTCGACGGTGCTGATGCTTATGATGTAGGTCGTGTGGAGCCTTTGTCTCTCACAGATCGGGGTCCGGGTTTCTTCATCACTTTGATTAAACGAGTCCTGGTGCCGACGGGCAACGCGACCGAGGGCTTAAGTTGTCCTGCCTGGATAGTATCTCACAGCTTCCTCCACTTAGTTCGGGCATTGGCGGTTGCATTCGTCCCTGTTTAGAGACCACGCAGCTGCTAAAATTTCCGCCGAATTGAATAATTCCGTATATAACTTATTTGCTGTTAACTTACCTTACGGTCGCCTGTGGGTTGCAGATGCAGCCTTAATTCGATGATGACGATTCGGTAATCCGTCTAGCAATCGGCACAACACGCTACCTTTGTCATTAGCACTTGACCTAGTTCACGCATAAAAGCGTAGACAGTGTCCAGCAGATGCCATCGATGCGACTGAAGGTGCATCCACACCTCCTTCTCCCGTATTGAAAGACGGAAGATGGCATCGATCGAGAAAAAAACAGTGCTGCCTGCGAACCTGCGGAATGAAGAGGCCATTATTGTCGCAGTCGCCGATCACATGGCGGCCAAGTACTACCTTCCAGGTAGAGTGATCTGTGACAACGCGTGCAGCAAAAGGACCAAGGTCAGTCTGTTGTTCGCTTTCGATGTAATCGTTAGGATGTCCTTCAGGTCTCCGTTTAATTCCTCCTTCTCGTTGTCGGGACCGGTCACTGAGGGGAGGGAGAGGAGACTGTAGGCACTGACGATGGTGTGAATATGTTTCCCCGAAGAGGTGGACGCAGAGTCACCAGCAGTTGTTGATGTCCTGTAGCCAACAGTGCAGTCGGTTCACGATGACATTGCTGGTGATAAAGTCGGCTTCAGAGTCACGTCGTACTGCCTTTGAACCTCCGATCTAGAAGGTGTAACCAACACCCACCTCCTCCAGTTGTTCCTGCTGAGAGAAGCCGGTCTCACTGATAGTCACAGTGTCACCTTCGTAGCGCGCCAGTTTGCGGACGACCAGCACTGCCATCTACTCCGTCCGGTTCATTATTGGATCGTCAATAACAAAACGAGCATGGTATGTTGGTAGAGAGAGAATAGCGTCACTCTGACAGCCTGGGTGGAGGCACTGAGATAGAGACAGCCGCTTCTTTTAGCTTGTTGCGATTGCATATTTTGTATCCACAAACCCAGGCTGGCTTTCCGACTGTGTTTTACCAGTGCTTGCTTAGGTAAACACCCCTAGTCTCTCCTTCCCCACCTCTAAGTAGAACCTCTTCCCCTGCGATTTCCAAATGCTCTTAGAGGTCACGGCATCTATTCAGTAGAAAAACGTGCCGAATTAGCCTCGGTCGCGCACTTCGTGATTGCATGCTGTCCTCACAGTAGGACTGTATTGTGTCGGGGTGCGAAGGGAGGATAGGAATTAGAGCAGGTGTGAAAACACACGGATGAGGGGCCCTATGAGTCTGTTTTAGTCCGCCGGTCAAGGACGATTACCGGGGTGTGGGCGCCGTTCTGAGCACTTTCTCGTGGAGCCCAGCTAAGAGTTGGGCGCAGGGACGGGGCGAAACAGAAGTATCCGCGGGGACATTTGACGAGGGACCGTCAGCGTACTTGCTACGACGGTGGCCGTGCATGCGCTAGCAGGCCTAGATGTCGACGTTGCTATATCTTCATGGGTTAGCAGGAGTACTCCGTGTAGTTATATGACTGTACGAGAACGTATTAACAGTCAGAAGCCTCCTAGTGCTCTGATTGGGCGGGAGAAGTGTAGAGCAAAAAGCGCACCCACGTTTGCTTCATACAGACGCAATAGGATTTAATTTAAGCGATGTAAATGAGGGGAAAAATTATTAACCATTAGGGGTACCAGAATATTCCGGTTCCGTGATGACACTGGAATGAAAATACTAGTGTTCGCCCCACCCCCACCCCTCCACCCTGAATCATCTAATAAAACCGAATGTCCCCAAACAGAAGTTACCAGGATCTACCCTTAAGTGTTTTTGAAGTCAATATATGCTTGTCATGATCAAAGAGTGGATGATAGCGTCCTACTTTTATTTCTTAAGGAAGCACACTGGAGAGCTTTTGGAAGAATTGTCTTTTCTTTGCCCGAGGCGCATGTTTATTCCACAGTGATGAAATACTACTTCACATACACTAGTCTATCATGCTTCCGTGTACAGTGAAACCTAGTCTGCCGTTTTGGGAGTCGAAACCATTTTTACTGACAGATTCGGTGATCACGTCTTACCGTCCAAAAATTTTCAAATGGTAAATTTCGATTTATTTCCTTTTTTACTTTTCATAGCTTAGCTGGATGGTTACTTTGCCCTGAAGGGCGGCAAAACGGAGTTTCAACAATAATAACTATTAGTTACATGAGTGTATCGTTGCTTCGAAATCTAAAGGTCAGAGACAAGGAGAAATCCATTTATGTCGAGAATATGTGAAGGATCAATGTTTGGACCCACTAAGTCTATAGATGGAGTGTACCTGAATCAAAAATGCTGCTTTGTTTGCTGTCCTGCCTTAAATTTCACCCAATGAGTTAGATAATCAAATGGCCAAACGATAGACAACGTTATTTATTTCAAAAGCCAAATTAAAATAACTCTCAAATACCCGAACTCATGGAAACGGTTGGTCGTCTGTTAAAACGTCCGCCAAGTATTTCAGCAACTGGTTTGTAAATGCGCCGATTCCTGAGACATAAGTAAGGATATATGGTCGAATACAGAACCGTAACAAGGTAAATAACATGCGACTCATTCCAAGATAGCTGCACTTCTAGGGTTCCGGAGAACTCAGTTAGGAAGCACACTAGGTTGAAGGTTAAGTTAAAGTAGAACCCCAGTAGTCCATCCAGTCGATAGCCTTTCCGAAGTTCAAGAAACACGGCCATTTTAATTTCATCCCCACCGTGATTTTTAAGATTTCTTAGAATCCTTCGGTACAAGTAAATTGTTGCGGAGTAAGGAAATAAGTAGAGCTGGACAAATGTGACGAGGGTAATCAGACGAATCAGCATAATGAACTTGTGAGAAGAATTCGTAGAGTCAGAAATCCGAGAGAGGCATTGTCCTTTCGCCGAATCGTACGTGTACTCGAGGACCTGTCCGCAGAGACCGAGGGAGGACAAAATGAGAGCGTTTACTGTCAAGAGGCCTATTAGTTGTCGCCGTGGTAAAGGACTTTGTGTGAAGGGAAAAAGAAGTTTTATGAAGTTAAAAGTCGCCACGTACACACACATGATAGCCCGAAGACCAAAGAAAAAACAAACAAGACTGTAAGATTCGACCAAACAAACCAGCACACCCAACTTCATGCCGGGTCCAATAACGAAACTCATAGAAGTAGCTAGCGCATAGTTGAAACAAATAAATCCATCAATAGCAGAAAATATAAAGGCGAATAAAATTGGATAGGGGAAAGCTTTGTGCTGCTCACGAAGCCTTTGGAGAAACACCCGTGCGCAGAAGAGATTCAGAATCACGCCCGGAAATTGGAGGAGTATGTAAAGGGCGGCCAGAATGTAGGAGACGACCCGGGAGTTTCCGGAGGCCATGTTCTCACGTCGTACGTGTAGATGTGGAAGTGAATGACAAATTTAAAAGGACATTTCCAAGTTATCGATCGATCCTTGCTTAGACCTTGAAAACAATCCGTGCTGTGCGACGCCGGACCCAAACGGACGCCGAGAAGGTGTGCGGCACGCGTTATGCAGTGACTTTACACCGCGTCAATCACTACACCAAGTCTTACCCCTAACCGGCTTGATTGGAGCTTCGCTTTGGTAATGACGGCGGTGGGAAGGAAGGGCTAGGGGGATTCAGCGCGATTCCGGCGCCTACTTTCCTGACTATTACCTGGGTAATGCACTATGAAACCGCTACGACTGGTCAAAAGTCAGGCTGCCAACTGACGGGATAATTCGGTCTGCTTCAGAATAACCCCATCTGATTGTGATCTTTTTGACCACGCTCTTCATCGAGAAATCCAAGACCTCCTTTTGAAGTTTGCCACGTATGCGTGCAGGGACCAGCACGTGCGTGACGAATAAAGACTGGACTTTCCAGTCACCTTGGCACAGTTCTACCATAGAAGAACATTACACGCAAACTTGTCTCACAAAAAACAACTGAGACACATGGTGTCGTATTCTCGGAAGAGGAGGGATTATAATCAAGAGCGCTGTAAAAAAAACTGTCTGTCGATCCCTGCATAGCACAAATACTAGAGCACATACCATGATGAGCGTTAACATCCATCTAGCAAAGTGGACCAGAATTTTGGGGTCCTAGCATACGCGGATCCACTGACATTCAAATTCTGATCTGGGTTCCAGTGTGTTGGCTACTGGACCTTCAGAAGGTCTTTATTGAATTCTTTTGAATAGATTCCATGTACAACAGTAGCTCCTACAATATGTGCTGAGCCGCATGTCATAAATATAGTAACTACTCTGCCTTATCCAGTTCTCCTCAGCATAATTGCTTGTTGAGGGGAAGCAGTCGAATGAAATGCGTCGGTACCCCCGCACCCCAGTGGCCTCCTACCGTGCATCATTCCTGTTTTTCTCTTTCTGTTTGCCATAGGAAACAAGGAAAGAGAGAACTTGAGTTATTATCTTGCGTAGCTCTTAACAGACAACTAATAACGTTCATTGGAATTTTAGCCGTTCAGCGCGCCTTGTTTGCCAAAGGTGGTGAGAAATCAAAAAACCTCTGCAAAGAGGCAGAACACATGATCACCGGAATGGTCCCTGGACTCCTTCGGAATTTCGAGGTCTCCTGGGCTTATAAGAAAACAGGGCGAGGTTTGGTCCTGCAGCCCCACCAGAGTGATACCACATGGTTACCTTTCTAAAAATTTTCAGTAGATACGAATATGCTGACTTTAGAAATATCTCGTATTTGCGTCTTCCATACCATTTTCATTCAGCGATTGACTGTGCCACGGGGAGAGGAGTGCTTATACTCCAGCCTCGGTTACTTCAGGTATCAGTTCACATGCACTTTCCTGTGCATGCTTCGAGCCCTGCTTGAACTCTCTTTATTATCTCAGTCCAACGAGCGGCTAGGTAGACTTGCTAATGGAATTATTCGGGCATTGTGGAACTCCATCGTTTCCACTTCAGTAACCATGCACTGCGAATCACCACGCGGTTCTCTCCGTGGCCTTCCAGTTGCGATTGCGCCCTCTTTATCCTCTTACTCCAGCAAACGACTGTGTCGGAGGAGAGTGCGCACATGCCACCTTCACTCGCTTCCCTGCGCGTGCTTCGAGCCCTGCTTGCACTCTCTTTTCCTTCATAATTCAGTGAGTAGCTGAGTTAGGTATGTTATATAATGTTGTTTTAGTAAGCCAACCATACGGTGTCCATCGATTGGGGCTGCAGAATAAACCTCACTGAAAACAGCACTAAAAGAAGCTTTTGTATTCTGGGCTCAGTGCGTGTATGCCACATGATAGATGCACTGGATCATAAAAGCAACTAGACTGGAGTCCAGCAGGCGTTATGGGGAATGCGAACCCATAGTAAATGCCAACATTAGGGTATGGTGGCACACATACACAGTTGTATTCTCATGCGCACTAATTGGGATCTGGACCACTATCCTTTTTACTTGTCGTATAACATCTTGGCCAGAGTTTGTTTTGGACCAGGGAGTGTGTGCCAGCCACCCGCGTTCTCTCCCGTCTCCGGTCTCCTTGACTCTGTCCTTACACGGGATCCAGGTAGGGACGTGGAAGGAGTGCGATAGATACACTGCCGTCACTAGGAAAGAAATCACGCGCGAGTCACCGTCCCTGTTCTCACCCTGCTGTGGAACACACAGGGCGGACATCGTCGTTCACAACGGTCGATAGGCCGTAATTCATTATGGGGTTAAGGGGGGCCGAGTACAGGGTTAAGGTACTTACGGTCCTTAACTAGCACCCAACTCTCATCTGTGGCTCCGCGAAGCTAGGCTCCGCCATGGGCCCACACCCTGGTAACCGCCTCAAACGGCGGGATAAATCAAGTAAAGAAATCCGGTACTGTCCCCCCATCCAGTAATTCTGCTCCCTTCCCATTCCTCCC
>CACRXP010000021.1:158727-172557 GCA_902702965.1 Spirometra erinaceieuropaei | reverse complement strand
ATGGACTGCCAAAATTGCACAAACCAGGGGTATCATTACAACCGATTTTATCAATGAGGAATTCACCTCAACATAAACTTGCCCAATGGTTAGTGCAGCAAATTGAACCAATCAGACGCAACCTTGCCGTTTACACTACCAAAGATACTTTCTCCTTCGTAGATGAGCTGAAGCATCAGAATCTACTGAATAAACACATGATCTCGCTTTACGTGCAGAGCCTGTTTACAAACGTGCCACTGGATGAAACAATTGAACTAATTTGTGAGCATGCGAGTGAAACGCACCTGCCACCAGAGCAATTGCGGAAACTACTACAAATATGCACAAAGAATGTACAGTTCTTGTTCAACGGGCGGTTGTATCGACAGATCGATGTTGTAGCTATGGGCAGTCCATTGGGGCCAGTCCTTGTGGACATATAATAAAGCCTTTGATAAAGTGCCACATAAAAGACTCCTGGTTAAATTATAAGCTCTGGGAATTCGCAGTCCCCTAATAGACTTAATCAAGTCGAACCTGTCTAATCGTAAACAAAAGACTTTAGTGGGATCTTCACTTTCCAGTGAAAGCCCTATTATAAGCGGTGTCCTACAAGGCAACTTTTTAGGTCTTCTTTTGTTCCTGCTTTATATAACTGATATCTCGGCGGCAGTTAAATATTCTCAGTCATTTATTTATGCCGCTGATCTCAAATGTGTATATTCTTTCAATAAATCTACGAGCCTTCATTGCCTGGAGCAAATCCACGCTGACTTGCATGCTCTCTCAGCTTGGAGCCCAAAATGGCTAATGGAATCCTCTCCGTCTGAATGTCGCTATATGTGTTTTGGACCTGATAAGCTACCTCAACCAGTGGTCTTTCAAGGCACACCTATGAATGACCGTACTAACATCAAGAATTTAGGTTTAACCTACACTAGTAATCTTGATCTATCGCCACACGCCGACAGAAGTACAGCCAAAGCTGCCCAGATTTGGGGCTTTATTTCTTACAAGTTCTTTATTCCTGAAATTCATTTGAGACTATATCGTATATTTGTACTTCCCATACTCGAGTATTGTTGCCCACTCTTTGGTCTAGGGAACAGGCTAGTTGTTTAAAAATTGAAAATGTCCAGAGATGTTTTACTAGAAAACTTGTAGGCAGGGAATATCTAAACACCTCTTACACAGATAGATGCCAGATAACTAACCTAAAATTTTTATGGGTTCGAAGACTAGATGCAGGCTTCTGTCTCCTCTTTCGCATTAATAAAAGCTCAAATCTTCCTCGGGTTTTTGCACCTACCCCTTGTAGTCGCCCATACAATCTTTGTAAATCCTCCTTGTTTTTACGTCCTCCAACTTCCTCCACCTCTAAGCGGTCTCTTATTTCGCTTCCAGGTGTACTTTCCTCTGGAATAACCTTCCAATAAATAGAGGATCTTCAGATAATCTACACACTTTTAAGAGAAGGCTGCACCTTTATATGAATACTGACTCGATTGAACTTTCATATTTCTTATCCTTCCCGGACAATTTCTCTGTGACACCGAGAATTTAGGATGCCGCAACTAACTTTCCGTTTCCGCTCACACCCCCTTCTTTCGCGTGTAGTATCGTTTCATGGGATCTCTCATCTGAAATGTTAATTTTTTCGACTTTTCGGTTCATGTATCGTGCCCCTCACAGACTGCGCTCTATCGACGCTCTTGGCGGAGCCTTCTGCATTCGCCATCAACTAGTAGTGTGGTCGCATCTCCCTTGCCCCCTCCTCGGCATGACTCGGCCGACTGTAGTCGATCGCATCTGGGTTCCTATCGCCTTGAGACTGGTTTTCTATTCGACACATTGACATAAATGGCCTAATCCAGCATATGAATTCTGCCTTGATGATGCCGTTTCGAACCTTTTGCTCAATACCGCATACAGGCCACTCCTGACTGACCCGCCTACTTACCCCTTCATGAAATCCGTTATATGCTGCCACATACAGGCCGGTCCTACCTGCTTCTTTCTAGTCAGGAACGAGAGTTTTTTTCTCCTATAGTGTCTCCTGTCATAATAATTTTGTTTATATGTTAGGAGTTTTTTTCACTGCTCACCCATTATTCTTGAAGCATATAACTTATTGAATTACTATGAATTAAGTGTTGTATTGTTTCTGTATACCTGTTCTGAAATTCTAAAATTAATGCCAGAGTTATTCTTACTTGCTTTGATAGGACCCCCACGGGTCTTGAATAAAAATAATTATTATTATCCTTATCCTAGTCTTTCTGACCCCTGTTAGGATGTTGTTGTTGATGAAAAATCCTGGCCAATTATACGTTGTGGACCAGGGAGTGTAGTGGCACGCCTACGTGCGGCTCCGGCCGTGCCAGCCACTTGCACCCTCCTCCGCCTCCGGTCTATTTGACTCTGCCTTGACACCGGGTCCAGGTGGGGATTGGGGAAGTGAGAGTGCGGTAGATGAGCGCAAGTCACCTTGTCTGCCTCACCTTCAGTGGAGCACACGGCGAACACCGTCGACAACGACAGTGGGTGGTTGAGGACCAAAACTGTCTCGAAGTGTTCAGAGGAGAGCAACGAATATGGTTAGGGGTCAGAGCTCCTTTCTTTACGCAACTCGCCTAGTAAATCTGAACCTCTTCCCTTTGAAGTACAGAGAGTTTCGCGGGATCTCTTGTAAGCATTCCGCTTAGTGAAGGGTTTGCATTGCAGCTTGACCTTCGAGGAATTTTTTGAATTTGCTACCACGACCAACTTCCGAGTTCACCCTTTTAAAATACGCACCCAACAGGCCAGGCTGGATGTGCGGAAGTCCACCTTCTCTGTTAGAGTCGTCAGACCATGGAGTGTCCTTTCTGCAGATTTTGTGATGTCACCATCCATACAAAGCTTTAAAAAGAACCGCGACCTATTCATGTCCCGAAATGGCCAAGAGAGACGAGAAATCTGGCTCTTACCCCATGACTTACTCCCATTTTGTCCTACCATTACGTGTTCGTTTGAACTATTTTAGGCCAGAAGCCCTTCTGTACACAACACGTTACGTTACAAATAGGGCCCTCAAAGACTCACGCTTATTTATCTCAATAGACTGAACTGAACACATAGGAAACCTGTTTGGATCGGTGTGCGCCCATTCCTGCGATCAAAAAATACCTGCCAGCACCATCCCGGCTCGGCACCTCTCAGCCACTTATAAGGGGGCTACAACGTAGCGAGAGAAATTCTGCCGCAGAGCTATGGCGGGGCACTTCATCGGTGTGGCCCATATGGCCCAACCAGAAAAAAAAGAACACATGGGACGCCACATTTTCACCGTTCATGCCCCGCCCTATTATGATGTTTACTTCCCCCACAACGGTTGTCATATCAGACCTAAATAAATTACTTTGGAACCTCAAACAACGGGTGGTAACGCCGACGTATATGAGTCCTACGGCGTACCAACCAGGTTGATCGAATATTAGGTCATAAGGTAGTGGTTGTGGCGCCTTAGTAAATGAAGAGGGTAATTAAAAATATGTATATAGTCATTAATATGGCAGAATAACACTGTCGAGAAAAACAAGGGAGGCTGCATGATCATTTCTGGCTGTCGGCAACCAGTCATAGCCAACCCCGGAGTGTGTGGGTACGTGATAGTGTGTGCAGCTGTGCGGCTGACGATTGGGCTCGAGAGAGAGCCTTAAGGCACAACGAGACGAGCGAGCCCCGTAACCCGATCGGCGAGGGCCCTTCTACCAAAGACACTAATATGCCTCGTTAAAATACATGATAAGCACGGCTGCCGTTATGAGCAGCAGGTTTATACAATAAAAGAAAGTCGTTAGTTAGATAAGCGCATGCCTGCTAAAATTATTGAGTGGATTGACAATGAAATAACAAAAAATAAAGAGGGAAATTTACATTGCTGAGATGTGGCGTTTCAGTGGCATATTTTGATGCACAGCGCAATATTACGAAGAACAGTGCAAATATAAAAGGTTTTAATAGTAAAAGGGCAAGAAGTAATTATTGTGCCATCGGATGAGGACACAGTTAGGTAAATTTCGGCAACGGTAGTGCGATGGAAGATGCAAACAACTTAGAGCAAATCACGGAAATTATTTTGCTTTCTCAATATTCTCTCGACGTTCGGCTCTACCAAACTGTGTGTCTGTCACTCCGTAGAACCAGGTAAGTGCACGCTTGCGAACTACGTCTGCAGTGCAGTAACAGAAAAATGCGTTCTCATGAATTGCAGCTGCACAAGTCAACAGAGATATTTGACATACCAATGAGAATATAATGAAGGGGACAGCCGAAAAAGGCCCATTTTTCTCTTGACTTACCGCAAAAGGAGCTGTGCTATAGGAGGGGGCCAAGTAGAGCAGTCAGAAGAACCTTGCTCATTTCAGCCACCAATGGCGGTCAGGTGCTTTATTCGTAGACCGTCCAAAATACGTTACTGTAAATATTTACATGTCGCCTCCAGGGCAAAACCGGCGTCTGAGATAAGCCGACTAACAAAGATGTCATAGGCTCGCCAGTACAAAGCGGCAGATTTGGTGCCGACTGTGTGTCTTTAATGAGTCATCATGTGTCTTGAACGGTCTTCAAAATGTCTTTAGTGGTCATTTTCATACCGCCACGTCACCCCAAATTTCAACATTTCGCTCTGTTAGGTGGTCAAACTTTTCTCTAGTTAAATATCACCATGATTGTGAACAATCCCACCGAAGGGATTCCAACTCGCTATGTAACTGGTTGAAGCTTTTGCCCCGGACGGTTGGGCGCCTTCCTGATTATAGTCAGTCCGTGCTGCTATAGACGCAGTGAAACTACAAGAGTACGTTGATAAGCTGGATGTGTGGTTATTCAAATGGCTTTTAAAGTTCAATGTGTCTAAATGCGTAGTTCTGCGCCTAAAACCTTTTCAAAGATTTTTCCCAAAAACTTCAGTACCGCAAAAATTGGACTCCAAGAAATAAAATTGAGACGAACAACAATGCAACTATACAGCCAACTTTGAATTTCACGTCCCATGAACACTGTAATAGAACGGTCCGGTAGGTACCGAGCATTCCGCACTGAATCAGGCGTGTTGAATGCAAAAGAAAACTCACGAGTACATCTAAATAAAAAAAGATTCATGTGTAGGTCACCGGAGCTGCGCCCACTCGATCGGCACAGGGTGGATCCGGTCCTAAGCGAGAGTGGAAAAATTATGTTTTATTTATAGAAGGCTTAAGAGGCAGTTTAAACTTGAGGAATGGGCATAAATTGCATTTTTTGAACCGACTTCTCCTTCTTTGAGGATATAATCATCTGACAGAGTGGAATCTTACTACACATCAAAAAGAAGCCAAAATTGTCTCATGGCCGTATTTACTGTTAGGAGCGAACGACTACACACGAAGCCCAAAAAATTGTCAGTGAAGGGTTATAGACAAGGTTACGATGAGCATACAAGCTGATAAACGTGAGGTGGTCGATCCTATTTGAACAAAGTATGGAGAAATTGGCAAAGTAATAATAAACCCACAAATCTTATTTTACTAGGCTGAAAGTCGGGCAGAAGGACCGAAAAACGTACTAGTCGCGTTTGTGCTCGTGACTATCACTTCACTTTGCAGGTATTCATCAATCAAAACTCTTGCTTGTTGGACTTTATTTATAATCCCGAAATGCTCTTCCTTAGTCAGACGTGTTCACATAATCCTTTTTTATATGCGCATCCTTCGATGTACGCACGTGCGCATTGCGCACGCGCGGACTGAATTCCTCCCCGTTACTATATGCTCAGCGTATTTGGAGATCTCGAACCAGTTTTTTCTCCAACGACGGTGGCCAAACGCCACCTACAGTTTTTGTCGGGGGTTTGGTTAAGCTGTGTTTTATGGTGTCCTCTCCCTCCACCCCCAGGTGGGTCGCAGCGTCGTACCAAGGATAGCAACACCGAACTCATGAAGCAGTCGTCTTTTTGACTGACCTGAAATAACCTTGACATGTGTAAACGATTGTGGACCATCTTTAAGCCGAAATCGCTGTAGCACTCTCGGATTGTGGCTCTCAGGTATTGATGATCAAACCTCCAGTTTTCACTCTTTTATAAGCATAGTTCTGGACTTAAAACCATAACAAAAGACTGATATGATTGGTGATCAGTACATGCGGGCCTTTGCTGTAACAGAGAAACCATCAAAAGTCCATATGTCTTAACACTCGCTAAAATCCAGCGAGGCGGCGATTTAATCCTTAGTCGACCCACTTTACATTAATTACGGCCCTGTATATTTGGAACCTCCTACGTCTGTAATCTGACAACCATAAACCCTGGAGCGTGCCTTCACAAGTCAGAGACGCAACTCGAAAACACTAACCTTCCGAATGGCGACGAATGAACCGACTGATTTAGTGACTTAATTTTCCAACAACAGTACATTCTGTGGGTTGCCATAATTTGACTCTGGAAGGGCGATATGGTCAGCTCGTTAAAGATCTTCCAGGTGGCCTCCTACTGCAAATTCGACAGGCCTACAACCGTATTGAGCTCTTTTCGGAGTCCAGACACTTGCTAGTGTGCAAGTTGTCCTACAAGATGCAACTTTGTCTAATGTCAGACTGAATGTCGAACAGCTAGAAGAAAATGTTATGAGCCGGAACTCGAACTGTGGTGGAACGATAACGGACCTTGACCACAGCGATGATTTTCGTCGGTATACCGTGTAGCCCCACTTCTTGCACATGATAGCCATGGCCGGTTTAAAAAATGCACCGTCGTGTGAGTGTATCCACGCATAGCGCGGAATCGGATTTAATTAGGTTTTGTCCCAGCTTTACTCAGTGCCCTAGACCGCCTGTAAACGACAATAGCTACAACTTTGATAACATTTTTGTCACGATAGTTCTTGCACTTTTTCACATTTATTGCCTCACCTCATGGAACCACAGTGCCAGCGTCGGCACGGGGCTTGTGGATTTCTGGGAGGCGCCATCACCTCCCGGCGTCTTACTGTTCTCGATCTCCGTATTGCATCGATAATTTTTTCCTAGGAAGGGAGTCATATGAGACAGAGTGGAGGGTCGGCCACCGAAATCGTAAAGGTGCTCGAAATGCTCACGCTAACACCCAACGTAGGCTAACTTGCTAGCAACAGGTTCGCCATTCACGTCACGGACAAGGCCAGTCAGTGCAGAAAGCCTACCACTAATTGGGCGGGTGGGTTGGCCAGTTTTTCAAATTTGACGCCTGTCTCATAGAAATCACCACTTCTTCCTAATAGTCTGCGATCATTCCTAATCACATACAGTATTTTCGTAAAGTGGTTTATACAATATATTAATTTCGACTTTTTGCATCACAGGATGTGGCCTTCGTTCGTACAGTTTCAAGGTGCAGGCTAAGGAGCTGGTTCTTAGGCATGCTAGCTTGAAAGGAAATTAGTTGCTGGCGAACAGGCTTTCCTGTCACTGTATTAGCAAAAACTAAGCGGATAACGTCCCCTAATATAGGGTCTAACTTGAATTTAGACAATAATTACCAACTATGGCAGCTGCTTCGCAAGGCGTTCTTTCCTGCGGATGTTCTTTGGGAGCCAAATTTCGAGGGTAGAAAAACGTATTGACTGATGGTTAGACCAAACTCGAGGTTCAGAACTGCACTCTCCTATTTTAGCCGAGACAATGCAAACGACGTCAGAATATGCCGAGAACCTGCTCTCGCGCAGAGTCCTCATTCCGAATAGTTCCCCGTCTCGTACATGCGACACTTTGTAGCGCAAGATGCCGCAGAGCCCATTGGCGCCACTAATATATGAAACGCATGGTCCTTTATTATATAGACCTTAGTTGCCTCTGCTGACTTAAAGCCTGGACCTCCACCTAAAGAGGGAGTTGAGGACTACGGAACCACTGAACCTTCAGCCAACACAAGCTCCCATATCCAAACTTTCAATTTATGCTTCATCGTTCTCGGAGGCCGACGCGTCCGAATCTCTGCCAGTGTTCCGGGTGGCAGGTTTGCGTAATCAGAATGTCTACAATCATGCGAGTGAGCTAACACTGTCAAAATAGGATGAAAGAACCAGAATGAATGAGTGCCTTGGAATTGGGCCAAATTCATTTTACAATTGATGTGCCGGAACTAAAACTAGAGACAGAGCAGTAGTTAATGATACAATTTGGTCAGGGACAAGTTGGCATGCCATTCTCCCCGATCAACAAACAGAGGGGTCTGGGTGTTGAGAAATCTGGTGGGGAGGTTTGCATATGGCAAATTTCGGACATTTTGGTGGAGCAGGCATTATGGATGAACGCGTTGTTGTTTCTGTTGTTGTTTGGTTAATGCCTCCAGGTTATGCATATGGACATCGTCATCGTTATGAGCACTAAGAGGTGGTGCAACACTGTTCTTTAGTTGAAATGGTGTCGCTCTCTTGCTCAGTGTTAGGTGGTTGGCCAGGGAATAATTGAATGGGATCTTGGAGTAAGGATGTGGCCGTCTCCTAATGACAACCACCTTTGTATTTTTCCCCCTTGTAAGCGGGCAGTCGAACAGATAAAGTCTCTTCTCCGCCATTATCGAACCATATGCGGACATTTTGGGGTTGTACTGGAGCAGATCGACCTCGACGAGCGGATCATACTGCTGGTAGAAGCGAACAGGCGAGTTCCAGGAAGCAGTTCAGAAGAAGATGAGACTGTTAGAATAAAGAGTTTATTGGCCTGACGTTTCGGATTCTCACTCTAATCCATAATCACAGACAGTCGCAGGAAAGCGTAGTAGGGGAGGAAAAAAGTATGCCGTATTTATTCGGCGCGGTTGCCGGGCAACCACACGTCTACTATGTTTGGCCATCCGCCTCCATATTCTGTGCTGTAATTTTGACTAGGCAAAATTACTAGCCACGCGGGGAGGGTGCAGGTGACCAGCGATCACAATGACGAGCCTCATTGCCGAGTAATCGTCACGCCAAGAATCGAAAACGGTGGTAAAATCACGGTGATTAATGATTCGAGTACGTAACGACAAGCAATCATCGCATCAACTACGACCCTCAACGACGAACAGGAGTACGCCATGTATAACTGACGCGTGGTCGTCTAGCAACCGCGCTTCGTAAATACTGCGCACCTTGTACCACTATCCTCCTTTTCTGCGACTGTCTCTGACGATAGGTTCGAGTGAAAATCCGAAAGGTCCGGCTAATAAACTCCTTGTCTCAACGATCGCATCTTCTTCTGAGCGGACCACATTTAGACCGTCGACCGTTCTTCTTCTAACAGAGCTCGGCTAAGAGAGGTCAATCACATAGGGATAATGGCGCCAATGATTGACTTCCAATTGTAAACAAATTCCCTTTCATGTGGTGTTACATTTCTGACGGTACACGGAAGTGATCTGACTGAATACAAGATGTTGAGTAGGAGGGGTTCTAAGTGCGTAACAGGGAAACTTTGGGATTTTATTGCAGGTAAAAGTGGCACTTTATAAAGTTCGGTTCGATTCGAACCATTGACCTGTTAGTCTTCCTTGAGATTGTTTGACATTGCACCATCCACCACCCCCTTATCATGGAGGGATTGCTGAACATCGTTTGACATAAATGACGATCTCCCATCGGCGTGGATTTTCGGAGTACCGAGCTTGGGGAGGAGCTAGCATAAACGTCTAGTGACAGTTTCGGTAGTCTGATCGGGACCGACACATGCAAGTAGAAAATTTGAGTATTTAGCGATAATTGCCAGCAGATGGCGATCATGGGTCAGCAGCGGAATTTGATTGACACGTGTTTGAACGGCCAGGTAGCCTTGATGAGTTGGTTTTGTGCTTTAGGAAAGAAACGGGGTTTGAGTTTACAGCGTTTTTAACATATAGGGACAACATTACGAATCTCCTTCTCCATCGAAAAGGGGAGATTCTCGACTCGAATAAAGTGCGATATCTGAGAGGCACCAGGATGACAAAGTGGTTCATATAGTTCCTTCAGATCGACGCTTGTTAGCAGGGGGTCACAACTACGAGAAAGCCTATCCGCCTTTCGGCTTTTCTTATGAAGTAGGTTTGGCGGGCATATTCTAAGCCAAGTGGGTAAAATAACGTCCGTGGTATGAAGTTTAGGATCCTAACTAGCTTCAGGCCTTAGGTGACTTATTCTCATGTCCCCTTTTTAGTAGTCAGTCTCGTGTTAATAGAAAGCATTCTTTAAAGTTGTTTTACAGAGCTTTTACTCGTGTGATGTACCTGTTCCACTCTGCGTTTACTCGTAATGTTTATTTTCCCGTAGACGAGAACTTTTTACACCAATTTTATGAAAGGCCTTCTTTTATAGGCACCAATTACGGCTCTACCGGCTCCTGGCTGCCGATGGAGTGTTCACTTCCCTCAAGGGACTTTTATGTTGTCAACTACCCCGCCATTGTACAAAATGATGACCGCGCTATCCAGTCACTCGGAGGAATCACTGGAATTTCAAAGGCGGGTAAACTACAGCTGATGCTGTTTTTTTTCTTATCCAGGGTCTTGTTTGTGTTACCTGTACTTACTTGTAACTGATGCGGCCATGATCATATTTTGCCTAGCTTGTTGTGTTGCTGTGCTCTAGTATAGTTCCCAAAGTGCAACGGTTAACCAAGTTGTGACTTCATTCACTCGATAAACTGCATTCAACACCATAGCTTAACGCCATCATGGCGCTACAATTCATTTTATTGAGACTGATTAGTCGATGTCCCGGCACAAACTAGACCCCCTTGAGACTGCACAGTGCATTTTCAGGAATCCAGTCAATGACGTGGTTAGATCACGCAGGACACATTCTAGTCAAATGCCTAGCCGAATATTGGACGGCTTTTGCGGCAATTTTGCGGGCGTGAACTCTGTCATCTGCAATCTCCTCCAGCCGACTTTGGCCATACTTTTACATAGCCTAGGGAATAAATCATCACTATGAAATACAACTCAAATGGTCTACATAGGAGATTGTGGAATCCTTGGACGCTGGGCGAACCTGATGGTCCTATCAGCGGCTCTGTGGACATAGCGTTTAAGTGGTGGCCTTTTCCTGCGCCCTCCTTCTTCTAGGATTGCCGGCGAGACCGACTCTCAATTCTCGAGGATCCTCCATATTCTAATATCGTAAATCTAAAAAATCGACGTGTTTGACCCTAGACCGGCAGGTCAGTTACCGTTTACGGTTATGCTGAAACTAGATATTTATGACAAGCAGTAAGTTCTGCATAACGAAACTCGCTTGTATTCCACCATTTTTTCATCCAGAACTAAGTCCGAACGACCAAGTAGGTAGTATCTTCGTGAGTCGCTTGGCCCGGTCGAACCATTCCGGTCATCGAGAGCAACAAACAGATCAAAGATCGGGTGTGGGCAGAAGTTCTTACAGTTGCAGGTAGAAAGTGTATATATCGCGCTGGCCGACAACTAATGTCATGACGTATCATACGTAAGTGCAAACACATTGTCCTCTCAGCCTCACGTGCTCCGCCCAGCCATTAACTGGTTCCCACCGAAAAGTTAGTTTCACCACCCCGAGATTACGATTGCCACAACGTATCTAATCAGGAATCTCCAGAGGTGTTGGCAGACGGGTGAGAAATAGGAGTTTATTCTCCATGTCTTGAGTTCCTGGGGGCACGATTCTGGATTTTGGACAGACGACAGACTTCTAGGTTGTATTTGATGAAGGCTGCGCATTGTTGGAGGTTGGGTACGGGGGTCAAAGAACGTTCTTGCCTTCTGCATCCAACACCAAGTAGTCCTGTTTGCTCAAGCGTACATGGGTGCATAACGCTGAATCGGGTTTGCTGATAGCAGTAATATTTTCCCATTTTCGTTTCACATTGTGTGTTAGCAATTTTCGGCATATACGGTTGTCCATGAGTCGCCTGGACTAGTTTAATGCAACACGTCCGGGGCAGCGGTAGCAAGAGAATCCATTTGATGCCAGTGGTCGCTGCATCACAGTGTCGTTTCAGGAACAGTCGGTGTGTGAGACCTCTTCTCTCTACTTCCTGTTATCGTTATCGCTGGTCCACGACTACTGCAATTTAATGTTTACTTGCTCTGTGACTGTCCCTGCTGAAAGTTGAGCGGCCAGCAACGTTGTTACGTTGACTTTCTATTTCAGACTTTCAACTCCAGCAGTCGTCGTTTGAAGTTAACCTTCCGTCCGGATATGCTTCTGTCGAAGCCGGTATTTGGTGATCCGTCGCCGAGTACTGCGCTTGTTGTTCGAGCCAGGCGACTTCGCAATAAACGGACAGGCGAAGAAAAAGTGCAGGCAGAAATACTTGGAATAATTCCCCGCACCTACAGCTTCAACGGTAGGTACGAATTTTATTTCTGAGATAGGCTCATAAATGACTACCCTTGAACTGTCTCAGCTAGCAGCTATTCATCGTAAAGGTTATTTATCAGAAATTGGATTATGCTCATGTCGACATAAAAATATCTTCGGATGGCGGACGGAGTTCAATTTACAGTCTTTTTTGCAGAGATCACCTTGCCGATCGTAATTATTTAAGACGGTCACCACAACAAAGATATAACTTTACGCATATTTTGTATTTTTTGGCAGGAGGCACCATGAATTAGCACACTAGGATTCGATGTCCCCCTCTTGTAGCCCTTGACTGGTGTATAAGGCTGAACACTTTCTTTAGGAAAACTTGTAAGTCACGACTACCATTGCACAGCTTAACCACCTCCGTGCCGTCCATAACTGGCTGTCTGTTTACCTCCCTTTCCCGAAACTGCTCTCGCTAGGCTTGATGGATTTCCAGTACGGTCCATTTGAAAAACTTCCGCCAGAACAGTGCAACATCCCTGGAAAGTCGGACCAGTTTCGCGTCTTCTACGACAAATTAATTGTGCGTGAACCCACACGTTCACTCGATTTGCATCTGGACAACGACGCCCCCCTCTGTGTGCCTCCAATTCTCTTCACTCGTCTTGATCAGCCACTGGCCTACTGCTTTTCATCTCGATTTCGCACAAACGAATACATCGAACTGGACAGTCAGAGCCAGAACCATCCTTACCGTAAGCTTTTATGTAGTGTAAACAGTTGCCGTCTTATATTTTCATGTCTTTCGGGCTACTTTTTCCCATGAGATGTGCCCCTCGATGCATCACCTCGTCAACATCTCTTCTCTTGCAATGCTGCCGACGAGGAAATTTCGCATTCCTGGCGCCGTGGATGCATTACTTTGCACAGAAGTCGTAAATTGACCGATTTTGCTGGTTCAATTTACACCACATGTCAGGCAAATAGGCATCCCACGTGTTTGATCCACCAACTTGTCTGAATATGTGTTGTGTCCGATATGTGCATGCAACTCGAAACCATATTAAACCCTGATGAGTGCCCACATTGCACAGCGGAATCATTAGGATTTTTTGGAAAAAATCACATCCGACCTTCTCTTTTCTTTCATTTTCTGTTGATGAGATGTCGCTCCATAACTGGGTAAGATGTGGTTATGTAGCTCCACCTGATGGACACAATACTATGGAAGGGGGCGCTCACCGATCGTTCTTACGGAACTCACTCGTTCCGTTGTGCCTTATGGGCTCTCTCGAGCCCAACCAGCAGCCGCACAGCGGCGCATGATATAGACAGAATGTTATTACCGAGAAAGGCAAGCGAGATTCCGGGGTTGGGGTTAGGGTTAGGGCAACTATTTTTCAACCACTCAAAGTACAACCGTGCATTCCCAATAGTTTTGTTTTCGCATACTACTTGATCTCGCCGCCTATGCGTCCCCCGGCCCCACCTGTAAAAACCCCTATTACCACCGGTCCCGTATTACGGGTTGTTGAGGTTTGTTTACTTCAGG
>CACRXP010000021.1:143803-153978 GCA_902702965.1 Spirometra erinaceieuropaei | reverse complement strand
AATTAGGTGTTCCACAGCGTTTTCACTGGCTATTTCTGTAGGAAATCGTTGGACCATTCTGTCGTTTACTGCTTGCCACGTATTGCTGAGTCATGACAATCATGTCAAATTCTGTCCACTTTAGCTGGAGTGTGATGAGCGAAGAACACAGGGTCCTGGACAGTACGTCACGTGCTAAATTTCCGTCAGATTATAACATGCTGTTGAACTGTATTCAGTGTTTTAATGCAGAGGCCGTAGTCTAATTCATAGTCAACCTGGGGCTTTATAATGCCCTTGGTCTGAATAAAAACAGGAAGAATCTTGCATCGTTTGTCTAGCTCCGTTAAGTATTACTCCTACCCACTCGCTTCTATTTCATCTTACCCCTTGGCCGTCTTGGTTAGTAAGTACTCATAGTTCTGTTAGGTTCCCATTTGGTGATACCGATGCAGTGTGAAACTAACGATAGACAGGCTTCTCTTATTTTAAAGTCGGCTGACCGATTGGAAGAATGTGAGCCTTATCTGTGCATTTAAAACTGGCCAATAGCCTTCTGCCATCCTAACTTAAACATCTCCTGTATTCATTCCTCTCTGACCTCATCTTGCCTTATTGCAGACCAGCAGTTTCCGTTTTAATCGCAGCAGCTGGCCCGATGCCCGCCAGATTCTCTACCAGCTGACAGACATTGATGTGCCAGAAGTGGTGGAAATGCTCGCCGCGCCGGTCCCTCGCAGCAAATGCGATCCTGTGGAGGGTTGGATGCCGGATAAGCATCAAAAGACCATACGCGAAAGCATTACGCGCTGTTTGGACGCCTGGCTTGCGCTGGAAGAGGAGGCCACTGACACGAAGGAAATATCATCGGTTCGGGAGACCGCCGTAGCACAGGAGGACAAGACAGAGGAGGCGGAAAAGGATGATTTAGATGGGAACCGCGATATTAACGTTACACCCGTGAGTACATAACTCGCCTTTTAACTTCACTTCCCTGCCTCCCTGTCTCATTTTTAACTGGAGCCACTGCAGGGGGTTTCGGTAGTCTTAGATCTTGACAAATCGCAGCAACATCGCCCTATTTGAGGCCTTCTTCAGGGAACAAAAATCCGCTCCTGGCGGAAAATTCGGTTTCTAACTGGCTTCTGGGAAATTAAAATGAGGCTTCACGCCGCCAGCAGTGTTCCTCGCTTGGATAACGAGAGGGTCGAAGTGAGTAACCCTTCACCGTCTCGATCTGATTTGAAGATCCCCACGGAGTCCCCGCCCGATTTGTCGTCACCGCTGCCGCCATTGCGCAGATGCAGTTAAGAGCGATGAGAGTGCCGGTCGGATGTGGTTTGGTAGTCCCACCTGAAGTAAGCAAGCCCTAACCACCTCTAATAAGTGACCGGTGGTAGTAGGGTTTTTACAGGTGGAGCCGGGGAACTCACAGGCGACGACGTCAAGTAGTTGTACACAGAAGAAAAACTATTGCGAATGCGCGGTTGTACTTTGAATGGTTGAGAAATATTTGCGCTAACTCCTAATCCTAACCTCTAACCTTAGCCCCTAACTCCCAACCCTAACCCTTAGCCCCAATCCCAACAGTATTGCGTCCATCGCATCTTACCCTTTAGTGTTTCGGAATGGCATACCATTCTGAAGCCTGTTGTGAGTCCAACCGCCTATTGCTAGACGTGGGCCGCACAGGTTCGAGGTGTCGTGAACGTTAAAGTCGTCTATTTCAGTGCCGTTGACAGTCGCTACGAGGGCAGTTGGTTGTGCTGCCAGCTGTTCCATCGCTCTGAACATCGTAAACTACTTGTCAAAGTTGCTAGAGGCGGCCTACAATGACCTACAACGGGCTTTCTTCGGCCTTATTGGTCCGCGGGGGTTTGTGTTGCGTTGACTGTATGTATACCTATAACGCATATCTCTACCTCTTTAGTTTATCCCCTCCTTAGCGTATTAGCGGAGGTTGCCCAAAGGTAATTATTCTGCCGGTCGTAGCCATCTTGTAGGTGAACTAACTAACTCACGGGTTTCCGTTCGGGCCGCCCCGAAGGAAATGTCAGTGCACTTCTCTGCTGTGACGTCAGAATTGCATCAAGTCTCCAACGACCGAGCATCAATTCACCTTCGTTTTAAGCTTTCCACTCTTCGTGCTCGCAATTTGCAAACTTCAAAACGAAGAAGGTTCTTAAGGTCATCGTCTGCAGGTTTCATTTTACAGTAGTAGGCAGTACCCTGACAACGAACCTAATGCGGCTAAGCTTAGGGACATCGACCACTGGAAGGCGTGCTGGGCCAGGCAGTAGGTGCTGTCCACTAGCTATATGTCCGCCTTCAGATTTTCGTCACTGTGAGCTGGTATTCCTTGAAAACAAGCTTCAGTGTCATTACCTTCGTTACTTTTACCGTAAATTGTAAATTCGTCAAGACTCGAGAATGAACCATGCTTAACAGCAACCCACGTTCAAGAGAATAAGACAATACACTACCAATATGTGATTCAGATCGCCTGATATGAGATTTTTTCCACGAATTCCCTCAACCATCCTAACTCTAACCCAGAGACAAGTCCCAACCCGAACCTCCCACGCTGTGGAATTTAGCGCAAGGCCACCTGTAGTAGTCAGGATGGGGTGAACCTATTCATGTGGTCTACCAAAATTTATTCCGCACCCAGAAGCACTAGTAAACATTTCGGCCCTTAGTCTTCAAGAGGTCAAACTATTCCATATAAGTAATCCTTTCCGCTTCCAAGTATTGCGTCATTTCGGTGCATTTTTTGCACCTTATTTTCACCTACTTACCTACCAACCTCCCTTTTTGCTTATAGGGCAAATTTGAGCGTTGACCGCCGCCATCGGCTTGTTATTCACGCCATCATCATTGTGCCTATGAGAATCACACCTACGATCTTACTTGTACAGAGCTAAAATTTTTTGACAAATAAATCCCTTATCACTTACGCATGTTTTCGCATTCGCGCATACACCAGTGTCGCTTTTGTCAGCATTGTCTTCCAGACTAAGCCCACCACCACCACCACCACCACCACCACCACCACCACCACCACCACCACCACCACCACCACCACCACCACCATCATCATCATCATCATCATCAGTGCATTTGACGGCCTGCCGTGACAAAAACTCACGAGTCTTGCGTGCCCAACCTGCAAGGTGACCAACCGCCTACCATTTGCACCTTGTTCTTTTTACTGCCTGATACGGCCGATGCGCCACTTATGCTTTTTCCGGGGTCGCTGTCCTCATAACAAATTTGCCGTGTTGCTTTTTAACGCGAACTGTTTCTAGCTGGATCCGTTGCCGACTTACCAAACCTCAGGCTGTCAGATGTTTTTAGAGACAGCAGACACTAAGACAGCAACTGTCTCTGGGTTTTCCGTCCAGCCGATGACCAGACGCCAAATCATTGCGTATAAATACAACGCACATAACGGAGTGTCTGTCTGAGGATTGTACTAGATTATTCTGTGACAGCGCTCAAATTGTGGTATACGCCTATCTTAGTGATCTTAGTGCTATGTTGGCGGTGCCATGCTAATCACTGCGGCAAACGGCAGATTGTTGACAAACCATGTTGGTCTGAAAGTTGTAGGAAAACCGAGACAGAGGCCTGGGGCTGGCGCTGGCTCATTTCGCACCCCTAAAAAAGTTTTACACCGTCTTTTGCTGCTGACAGGTTTGTGCAGGCACTTGAATGTCATGCTGTTTTTGTCAATTGCCTTGTTGTTATTGGGGATCTCGCAGGGTGGTTTGGACCAGGGGGACGTAGCTTTGCGCTGTTTTCCTGGACTGCCTTCTTTATGATAAATCAGCGAATGTTTTCCATTTTCCACAGCTCCAGGGTTGAAGTGTCTGAGGTAATTGAGTGCTTACTTCCTGCCCTCAGAAATCTATATGTCGTCCTTCCACAGGATTCTTAGGTTTATTCTTGGCGCACTGGGTTAGTTGTAAACGCATTCTGTCTGACAGTAGTATTTTACAGAAGACTTCTCTTTGGACGCAAAGGCGCCCATCTAGGAAGACAAAGTTCGAAAGAGATTGTGTGTAGCCAGAATCCATGAACCATCGTTGTTTTCTTATCCTCGCTGCTCACAACAAACTGCACATACTCACAAGTTGGTGAGGTAGACTTTATTTCGCCGTCAGCCGTAAGCTCCGTACGTTTGACCATCGTTTGTTGGCAGTAAACAACTAAGCGGTAGTCATTTCACTCTGCACATTTGTCTGGAACTATCATCCACTACTTATACAAGAGCCGTGGGACATTTGTATTCTGTTTTCCTTTTGACAATATCTGAGCTGGGACGCAGGAAGAATGAGCGGGGCATCACTCGGGTTCCGTCTGATTCTCCCGCTCTATCGGTCTTCATAGCGCCGCCCCCAGCATCGCGGAGTGCATCTCTTTGCGTTGCGATCTTCGCTAAAGAATGCCGAAATCTCGAAAGTGACTATTTCTGCCATTGCCCTACCGCTTGGCAGCGATGATACATTTTGTTTTATCGGAGGTTGGCTTTTATCATTTGTCCACGTTAAGAAATTGTCGAAGGTTTTTATCATGCTCTGCGACGCCGTACCCACACATCTTGGCATTGTCCACGTAAGCGAAACTCTCCCTTAGGTGCTCGTGCGTAAGTATGTCCTCGATGGTCCACTGGGAACATGCAATTCTGTTAGTTATGCCAAACGGGATCCGAGAGGATTGATACAGAAGTCCACAAACTTCAAAAGCAATACATGACCTTTCTTCGGTCTGGATAGTATGGTAATAGGCGCCCTTGGGATCAAGGGTTTTATACGTGTCGTAGTTTGCAATATATTGAACCATTGCATTTGTCCTTGGTGGGGCGGGAGGGGGAGGGGTAGGCATCGAGGAGTGTGTATTTATTGATCGTTGGGCTAAAATCAATAACCATCCTCCTTAGCGGCCTTCATTGCCTATCGCCAGAACTTGGCTGGCCAAGACGAAGACGGGATCCCGATTACTCCTTTAGGAAGAAGACGACAAGCCCCTTCGTGTATGAATCTCTCATCTACATTAGTGTGCTTAAGGGATTTTGTTGGAATAGGCTGACAGTGCTGTGTTAGAGTAGGAAACAAGCGAAATCACGGAACATCGTGGGAACGTAGGTTTAGATCCTCCAAAAGGAATTTCAAAGCTGTTGTTGAGCTGAAGGAGGTCATGACCAAGGAGAACATCGGCGCACAAATCTGGTGAGACCGACAGCTTGACATTCTTGCAAACAGCATCTTCATATTTCGTCGAGACGAGGACATATCATTGCGTGGTGGTGGTTAGGTCGATGGTGTGTTATTGAGAGATCCATGAACTTTCCAGTTAGTTCGAAGTGCTACTGGAGACCAAAAGTAACTATCGGAGCTGTCTGTAACTATCGAGGCCTCACAATTATTCCCGTCTATCTGTAGTTTAATCATTGTGAAAGGTGACCAGGGACAGTAGCCGATGCCACGGTGAGGAATACAGAAACCAGCATATCTTAAACCTCTGAACATCCGGATAACGTAAACTCCTATATCCCAAGTTTCGAACCTTGTTTCGTCGTTCGCGGTGACCGACGCATCTGGGCCTCTGCCAGTGCGCCGGGTGTTAGGTGTAAAAAGTGATCTTTTAGAAGGGAATAAGAAGTACACCACATGCCGGAGCCCGAAGACTGGCTGTACATAAACTAGGTCGCCTGCACTTTAGACCAGTTTAGTGGTGGCCCAACGAGAATGACCCTGGTGACGCTTTTGTGAAAACATGGGTACGACCCGCACTGCATGTTGTTTGAAAAACACGAATTGCGAGGAAATGCGACGTTGACCGTTTCAAGGATCTTGCCACTACCACGGGCTTTCGTCATTGCTGTACCGCCTGGGGCTTCTTTAGTGGAAGGCAGGCGGCGTAGACACTATGCTTGGGAAGTGGCAGACCGTTGCAGGCATCGCCACAAGTATCGGATTCTGAGTGAAGCAGTTTGACAGACTGGTGGTGGAAAGGCTATTAGCCCTCTGGGCGAATTGAGCTTCGACTGTAGACAAGCATTAGAGGACGAAATCTCTGGCCAAGTAATTGGACTGAGCCTGGCGAGATAGTGCTTCTGGCGGCAATCTAAACGTGCTATTTGATGGAAGTAGCTACCCCACCTGGCTTGATTTTCGGAAACAGTGCTGTGACACCATAGACTGGAGCCACACTGTCTTTACGCCGATCTGTTGGTCTGTTGTGTAATGACTCCTCGATATTTTCGCAAATGTCCCCGCGACTGTCTTTCTCAGTCGCGTCGGCCTGTGCATCTTCTCGCGTATGAGACTGTATCAGTTGGGCTTGCGGCTTAGGCGAGGTGGTGTCGATCAGTACTCCTTGTTTAGTCGAGCTGCCGAGCACGCTTGCCTCCGTCAACTGCCCACGCGCATCTATTTCGTAGTGTTTGCTTCCGAATTAGCCTCTGCGTTTCGTGGTTTCTGGCGGCCGTTTCGTTTGAAGCAAAGTCCATGTGAATGACGAGGAAATTGAATTCTCTCGTGCTGTTTCCTATGCTCCTCGATGCTGTTTTCATTTGTATATGCAATTGAATTAGGTGATTGGTTGAGTTATTCGGCATGTTCGGACAGGCAACCCCATTATGTCAGAAGGTCGTGATGCGTACGCCAGCGGTTCGGGCCACGGTGATATCGTTGGGACTTCTGCAAGCTCAATTGCAGTGCTGAAGCGTTTTATGTGTGAGGTAGTCGCGGAGACCGCGGACGTGGTGTTGACAAGCAATTTCTCCAAAGCGAAGAAGACTGTTTCGGGTCTTGGGATTTAAAATATCTGCCTGGTGAGGGCAGAGGATGAACTTCTCGGGCTGGTGGGCAGCTCCCCCTACGTTGTTTTGAACATGTTGTCGAATGAGTGGGCCAGCAGTAGAGTTGGCCATTGTGGCCAGCGGATGAGTGAACCGTCCGTCCAGTTGAATGTGTAACGGTGATATTTGCGCGAAATTGGATGTTACCCTATACCGTTTTGGAGAAGGTCCAGAGACGGGCGACCAAAATGACACAAGGTCTGGGAGCGCTGTCTTACGAATCTCGACTGTCAACTCTCAACCTGTTTCCACTTTCCTACAGGCAATTACGTGGTGACCTTATACTTGCATTTCGCATTATCAACGGCCTAGACTGTTGTTTAGATCCCACTGATTATTTCACACAAGCTAACACGCCCAATTTGCGCGGTCATCCCCGAAAACTACGCGCCGGGAAAGCAAGAATCAATGGGAGAAAGTTCTTTTTCAGTCACCGAGTGGTTGCAGCGTGGAATGCCCTGCCCACCGATGTTGCAACCTCCTCCTGTGTGAAGGGCTTTAAGTTTAGACTTGACGCGCATCAAGCCTCCCAGTTGCCAGCCTTACATCCACTCACATAACCGGCACCAACTTAAACTTGTTTATACTACTTGTAACTTGTTAGTAACCGTTATTGATTACTCTTTTGACTAGCTGTCAGCGATTATGTACAAAACCCCTTTTTTCTCCTTCCCACTATCAATGTTTTTCTCCGACGACTTGTAACCAATAGGGAGTTCAAAGGCGCTCGCCTATATTTCCCTTAATAAACTGAAACTGAAAAAACTAAATCTGGAGTATATCAGACGCCAGTTGAAGCAATCCCTATACACGGACTTGGAAGGTGTTTTATTATTCGGCCGGGATCGCATACGCTCAATTGTCTGAGCTCGTCCCCCCTGATTGCGCCGCCGACAAACGACTGTGCAGTCGCAGACGAACAGAATCAGTTAGGTGCGTCCGCAAAACTCGCCGACTGAGGTGGCCTTGACTGCGCTCTGTGTAAATGTGAAGGGGAGATCGTTTAGTTTGCCATTCCACTCAGACCCGGTCCTGAACGGTGAGGAGGCGGAGGCAGTCAAGTTCTAGTGTTGGCGAACATGGTTATGGCTGACCTGGAGCGTATGTCTACCGAGTCATTTTTGTCTGCAGAGATGGCGTGCCAGTCGGCTCACCTTTGCTCAACCTTTTCTTCACCCGCCGACCACAATAGTGGGTGGTAACTCGAGATATAGTAAATCTAAAACATTGAGCTAGCTGAGTTCATCAGTAAACTATCACTGGAGTACAGTCTATGTGTCTGTGCGGACAAGGCCAATGCAAACTGCTTTCGCCTTTATCATTCTTTTTTGAAGGCTTTCTCCCTACGTTTTAATGGCATATGAGATGTTTCCATGTTATTTCGTTCCCGTTATCCATCCGGTTGCAGTTGTTTCTTCCAAGTACCGTACCTGTTTTGACGCGTTTAAAATATGACAGTAATCTTTGCAATGGTCATATTGGTAGTATACTTCGATTGCACAGAATACAATGCAAGTTTGCTTTTTAGCCAATTTACCTAGGTGGGATTATTCCGATTCTCTCCGTTCTAGTCCCTTCTTCGTTAGCCACTTTAAGTCATGTTAGTTATATCTTAATGTTCGCTTTAGTAATTTTTTCGTTTTTAACACATAGGCCTTTGGCCCTATAAGTAATTTCTTAGCGTCGTTTGTGAGCATGTAACGACTGGTAGAAGGCCCCCAAGCATTCCTAACTTATAAAGAATACCTACTACACCTATTTAAGTAGCTATTAACCCGATACTATTATTTCGGTTCGTTGTCTTTCCTGACCCTATCTCAGGGAGTTTGGAAGCGACCGCTGTAGTCGGTCTGGTGCTTCATCTACACTACCGTCCGCGCAGAGAGTTGTGAAGCGATCGCTGTAGACCGCTCGATGCATTATCTACCATGACCTCAGCTCAGAGAGTTGAGAAGCGACCGCTGTAGACGGTTCGCAGAATAGCTTCCGCTAGATCACAGAGTTGAACACCCTTGGCAGTTTTCTTTTGTTTGCATTATGACTGCCGTGCTTCTACCTATCCAGTGTAGTAGACAGTTATCTTTGTCTGCTAGAGATGTTACTTGTCTAAGTAAACTCGGCTAATATTACTTTTCTCTGCTACGATGTATTAGCCAGAGATGCATCAAGCGTAAATGGGACCATGTCTTTATAGAAGTATCCAAGTTGGCATCAGAGAAGACTCAAATTCGGTTCTCGGAGCCGAGTTCAGTGTATGGGCTGGCCTAGGCTTGTTGGCCTATGCGTGCTGTCAGGCAGCACCAAGTTCCCTGGACCGTAAAATTGTGGATTGTGTGCACGCACGTGACTTACATACCTGTTTTATTTTGTGTCCTGTTGATGCCTTCCGCTTATGTTTTCTCGACTTTATTTACAACAAGTTTATTACTTGCTATAGTACGTAACACAAAAACGGATAAAACACTTGTCAAGCCAAAGTGAAGAATGGATAGAGCAGATGAGTCAGATGTTCCCGCTTCTACTGTCGCTTCAGCATCCGAGCCTATGCAATTGCCACCTACCATGAGGTGAGTGCTCTAGTAGTCTGAACTGCATTACTTTTCTGGCTTTACGCCTGCCTTTTGAACGATTTAAAGAGATTGTGCGTTTTCTGTCTAGTTAAAAGCACCTCTTCATATTTATCTTGCATCCTAATCCTTCACTATTTTTACTACTTTACCACTATTACTTACGCCCCATTTCTTATTTCTGATTTCGTCGTCTTTTATTCTGTTTTTTTCAGCGATGCTTTGCAGTCTGATAACTCGTCTTACACGTTTTTTTCTATTTCGAAAACTGTCGTCAAAGCTTTTTTTTTTTATAAAATTACTCTTTACTGTGGATCACAGTAAATATCCTGACGGCTCTCTAAATTTGTTCTATCGGATGATTATGCGAAGTTAACCTGACTTATGTCACAAAAAACATTAGGCCTCTAGTCACTTCTCAAGGAAGCGAAATCCGATGGGCATGGTTTCTTGTACCTGAGATTTTTGTGTTTTTGCTCCTGCCAACTCAGTGTCCCTTTAGACACAAGTAGGAGGTATAGGGTTGTGCCGCTTAAACGGGCCACGCGGTAGATACGCTGGAACAACACAAAACTGATTTGGGAGTCGGGCAGGCGTTGTTGGAAATGCACGTCCATAGCCAATGTGGTGACACGCCCAGATGCAGGCTCACGCCGCGCCAACCAGCAACCAGACCGCTCTCCACTTTTCCTGGCGCATCAAATCCTGCTCAGTGCATATTGTGGACCTGAGGGTGTAGTGTCACGCCTAGGTTCGGGTTTTTG
>CACRXP010000021.1:129545-143497 GCA_902702965.1 Spirometra erinaceieuropaei | reverse complement strand
AGCGCTATCACACAGGCATTCCACCTCTAATGGCGTATGGCAGTCATTGCACTCTATGTTTTGCATCAGCAGACGGTAGCAGCAATGGTGATCTCGTCGTCCGTCGCACTGTTATCGGCCACAAGGCGCCAATATCGGCCGTGGCGTGGATACCACCATTCCATGGACCTGGCCGGTCCACGTTTAGCGGACATCTCCTCTCTGGTTCGGCAGACGGTAGGCTCACCCGCTCTTCCATCCCTTCATTTGAACACTAGAAATATTCCCCCTCCAAGTAGTCAGGCTGATTGATAGAGCCGTTTACTATGTCGCCCTCCTGAAAGAGTCATCGAACGTATGGTTTACAGTCGGCCTGTCTGATCAAGTTCCGCACACTTGGTTTTTTCTTGTGCATAAACTGCAACTGCTGATGAACGGAAGAGTTTAACTGTACCATGTGAGTAAGGGCGATGAGGACTAGTCACACACCTGAACAACTTGTTTATTGTTCTGAGATTTCCAACTCGTACAGGTGTCCATCGTCAGAAATATTAGTAGCAACAAATCGTCCTGGTGCCTAGCCAGTCCTCCTCTGTTTTACTCACACATACATCTGAATTTCGAACACTCACCTCCGCTGTATCATATATCAGGCTGAAGTGGCATGAGATGCAAACCTGTATCCGATGGATCATTGGGCTTAAACCTGTTATGACCCGCCTGGTACTTGAAATCCCGTGGAGCGTATACGCCCTCGACCCTTGTTCCCAATACCAAAGCAGCAGGCAAAGAAAACACGGCCGGCCACGCAAAGTGTGTTAGAAAAACTGCAAGTCGCAATTAGCTGAAAGGTGACGCATATTTATAACACCCTACTGTGGTTCGCCCTCATTCGCCCAATGACCTTCGGGAGGAGTGGAGTAGCCAATGGAGAGGCGCCCGACTAAGATAACAGCGCTGTAGAGAGAGCAAACGCACGTGGTCTCCAGTGATTGGTTGGCTCTTGTTTTTGGGATTGTAGGCACCCCCAACAAAACCCCTACCAGTTGAGCCACTGATTTGGATTCTGTCGATTGTCATTTGGACTATTTAGGGTCAGATGAGAGTGTGCTTGACCAACCTTATCTAATTGAAAGACCAATTGAACCCAAATTCTGGTGTCAGGTCTTTTCGGCCTGATTTTCTGGGACGGTTGGCTGGCGACAATAAATAAACCAGAAGCGACCTGTCTGATTCCTCTTAAATTTAAGAATAACATTTCTTTACTTCGGACGTTAGTAGCAGTACGACAACTGTAGGCAAGACCTTCAAGGCAAAGCTAGACGTTCATCCGGTTATGCGGTCGGGCAAGATTGATGAACATCGTTCTCACGTTACTTTCACTTTCTTAGGTTTCATTTACCCCAGTGTGGGAGTCCAATTATGTAGGATCTCCCACAGGTAGTCATTGTGTCGCGAACAAAAAGCCATCCTTTAAAATTAAACCAGTCGTCTAAGCGACTTTTTTACTGCCTCCGAAGGTATCATCAAGTTGTGGTTCGTGGACAGTACAAGTGCACGTGAACTGGCCTCATTACAGCTTTCCTCGGCTGCTGATCCGGCGTCGTCGTCGTCGTCGTCGTCCGTGGAGGCCCTTCATGGTTGCTATCTCGATGAGAGAGAATCCCGGATCTTCGTTGTCGCTGCCAGTCGCAGTGAGGTTTTCGGCTGGTCACTCCATCTGACAGCAGGCTTGGAAGGTGGAATTATGTCTTCCGCCTATGCATCGTCCACCGGCTTCACGCCTCTCAATCGCGATCCCGCGCTCTGTCTTTCATTGCGTGTGGTTCGCCTTGGCGGCCCTTCCATCACCGACTCCCTCGTCCTCTTGTTGGTGGGACTGAGCACAGGTCAGCTGGAGGTGTGGGCTCTTGCGGAGAGGCAAGATGCGTTCGAGCCCACACTTGCTGGTTCTCTGAAGGGCCATACGGACTGGTTGAGGTGCTTGGATTGTATCCAGATCCACCAACAGATCTCCGCACCAACCACTGAAAGCGACGAGTCGAAGACGAAAGCCAATGCCGCGCAGTTTCTTGTCGCTTCCGGCTCACAGGACTGCCACATCCGTGTTTGGCACCTGCAACTTACTGATAAGCACGATCTCTCATCCACCGAGGCTAAAGCAAAGGCAAGATCCTTTAATTTGTCCGAAATTATCCATATGCGCCTCCAAGCCGTGGATCCAAACATCATGTTTGATCGAGCACTTGTCTCGTAGTTGCTGTGCTGTGGTCGACTACGGAAGATTAGGCAATTGGCATTGCCTAAGTTAAGTAAGCGTGTGACCCTCACTGTTGTGGTAAGGATCTCACTCGATCGGTACCGACCGTGAAACAGCTGTCTGTGTTATGCCTGTTGCACTCTTAGTGAGCTGCTTACGTACTATATGTGGTGTGTGTCCCATGGCACAACGTTCGTTGTCGCTGGTAACAAGCTGGTAGGCGGACAGAGGGGGATCGAGTGTGGTCTAACAACAACAGTGAAGGTCACACGCTTACTTCACATGTTTATATACCTAAATTCATAAGGCCTATGACGTACTGATGATCGACAACGGTCTTGAAACAGCTGACTGCGTCTGGTTTATTGCACTCTGGGTTAATTGCCTAAGTTGTTAGTTAACCCGCAAGACTTAGGTTTCTACTGCCTGATTGGGGTTTCTCAATTGCCTTTTTGCTCAGAACGTCTTTGATCGAAAAATACTGCGGGCAAGGACAAGCGGAAATGGCTTAGCCATTTTTGGCTTATTTTCCCCTGTTCAGCCAGCCATACCAACTCGAATCATGCTTGCGCCTGCATGCATCCCGTTATTCAGGATTTGTCAGCAAAAGCCAGCGCACATAGTGCATCCCGCTCCCTCTGAAGTTAAGTGATCCCATTGGTTCTACATAGTGGGAAAAAGTGAAATAACTTATGTTGAAGTTAAATGCGGGAGTTTCGCTGCCCGACTATTGTCCGAATTACGCGACCGGACCCCTGTTCTGTCGAAAAATATCCCCTTTGTCCATATTGCCTGTAACACCAACTGTCCTGCTTTTCTTCATTAGGGCATGGAACTCACATTGCCACCTGCCTACGAGTCCTGCAGCCTCTTCGCTCGTCTGGAGTGTGTGCTGTCTGGCCATGATCACTGGGTGACGGGGCTGTCATGGGCACCTGCACCACTGACCTTCGATGCCCGCCCTCTTCTCCTTTCAGCCAGCATGGACAAGTCACTCATTGTGTGGGAGCCTTCGCGTCCCCCTCTGTTAACCTCAGCAGGCATCGTGGTGAACGACTCGCCTACGCCGGACATCTGGTTAGAGAAACAACGCTACGGAACTGTCGGCGGTGACCAGCTAGGATTCCTCGATTGTGCTTGGGGCGACAGCGGCCGGTCTGTCTATGGTCATGGTTATCAGGTGAGTGACATCTTGGGTTTACCGTTAACTCGGGCGAGATATCCACGAGGCTGTCCTCAGCGCAGAGGATCTTCCTGTCTTCGTAATGCGAGCCTTGTGCAAACTAGACAAGCAGTGCAGAGAAACGTGTCCTGGCGATGAGCATGGAACGTTTTGAGAGCAAAAATATGTGACTAGTTCTGTTTGCCTCGACAGGCCAAAATACGGGTTTATTTATTTGCGGTATAAGTAACGCGAATAACCATTCTCTCTAAAAGGTATGGCTATAATCAAACTGCAATTTAACGGCTTCTTGTTGGCTGTTTAAATTTTATTTAAAGGTGGGCTTTGTGTGGTATTTATACGCGCTTTAGCGCCCCCTGCCCCTGAGAGGTAAGTGCTGAAGGAACCTTGGTGTTAAAGTACCGAATATTGCCCTAAAATCAATAATTTATTCTCTTTTTATCCTGGGGTTGTCCACAAATCAAACCATATAAATGTGTTAGCCCGATTGAACTTCGGTTTGGTCCAACTGGGAAAAACTCGACGACTGCGGTGGGATTTGAACCCATGACAGCAGGGGGAAGGCTTGAATACAGCCAACACTTCGACCATCTGAGCTACGAGGCGCCACCGAGAGTCGTGAATTTAATCAGATTTGGGCCAAGTTACCCAGCCAGCCTACTGCAACGTATGAGTCCACCAAGTTTGATAAAGTAAGATGATTACCGAAGCAGCTTTTCCCAAGCCCACAGTTGGGCCATAATTATTCAAAGTCGGCCAAAAACACTCATTGATTAAAATCTATCGAAAGCAAACGTCGGCTCGCCAAATATTTTTGTTAATTACTCGTTCACTTCACTTTAAATCTGTCTTTTAAAGTGTGGACGCACATGTGCATTTTGCTACATACAGGTAATTCTCCGAGCGCAGTTACACTTCAGCAAAGCGAAATACCCATTTGCCCTTTCGGTCACGGACTCCAGTGAGACGACTCACTCCACTTTTTCAGAGGAACAACGTAGACCCAGTCGGAAATGGCGTCGTTCAAGATTATTTTCTTTTAATCGACTTTCTCGCAAATTTGCGCTGGTTTATAATAATTGCTCCACAAATCAAGCCAAACTTTATCAGTATTTATCGCTCAGGCCAAATTTACCATTTTTTTCATAATTGCCCGACTTTGTTGCTAAGTTTCGTCGTCTATTTGGCTCAGAACATTTTCACTACCCCCTTTTTCAGGGCAACATCCCCTCGTGGTACTTCAGCGTGACAGGCGGCGGAAATGTCCAGTGTTCTTTGACGGGCCATGCTGGACCTATCACCGACCTTACCTGGTCTCCCACCGTGCTCGGCAAAGACTCGAAAATCAAACTTTCTGGTGACGGCTATGATTGTGAGCGTCCTTTATACCTCCTCACCGCCAGCAAAGACCAGAGCGTACGCCTCCATGGACTCTTTCGAACAGGTGGTTTTGGTTGCAGTCCTCCTGGTAAGAAAATATGTCAGGCAACCTGCTCATCCCCCTCCCCCCTCCACCTCTTTTGCGGCAGGCATCGTGCCCTAGTTCTCGCTTCTTTGAATTTTTCTCCAGGGGGCAATTTCGTTAAATTCCAGCTACCTACATTTTCATACCCCTACCCTGTCACCTGTCGAGGTCTCATGTTGGCTGACACACCAACATTTTCGGTTTCGTTTTGCAGGTGATCCTTGTCGATTTTCAGTAGTTGTGGCTTCGAGATCGTCTACGAAGCCGACACTTGCGTGCAAAGCAAAAAGCCTATATTCCTCCTTGAAAGCAGAATAGGTCTGTGGGTCACTCGCCCATGTTATTTCGACCGTCCCTAATCATCGCTTAGGCGGATGAGCGCGTTGGGCAACTAGTAAATAGTGTGGCTACCAATAAGCAGGGATTTTTAACTAGAGTCTCCCTTGTCCGCCTAGGCAAAACTTGTTGGATGATCACGTTATGGTGGTTTTATGAGTAATAGCCACTGTTTTGCAAGCAGTTTTTACCCATTGGTTACCATTCTAAGTGGTAGCTATAGTTTCCCTGGATTTTTCCTGTGAGGTTTGGCCTACATTTTTGGGTGCATATGTTTGGTCGTAATGCAAACCTGGTGCTCTTAGATTCCGACAATTGACACAACTTAGGAAGTAGGACGGTAGGCTTGCGCAAGTAACTCATAAGTCAATTTCTTCTGGTCCTGGGAGTGGTTTGACCTTTCATCACCGATAGTGGAATCCGAGATATCCGAGTAAGAGTAGAGATAGGGGATTTCCGCGAGACGCATGATACATCCGATGACCAAGAACAAGCATCAGTCGAATGTGCATTCTGCTTTGTAACTTGCATGCTCGCACAATTTCCGACAGCAGCTGGATTTAGCCGTCTACTATACCGCCTATCTCAAGTTCATCGAAATGTTCATATCTCTAATATTAGTGGGTTTCACTCCATGAGGACTGTTTTAAGGTCACAAACGGCCATTATCTGAAATTAATAGTGTGGTCTCGGATTTGGCTTTGAAGTGCGATGGAGCGATGAACGCCAGACCAGATTACTTAGACTGATGACCGCTGTTGTCTAGTCATGCTTTTCCCAGTTAAGATTATATTGTTGACCTAGTGACTAGGAATGACTTGCGCCCTCGCCATCTTCTGTACTGTGGACAGTTTCTCGGAACCATACAGTGCGAATCGCCGTCCTGAATACATTGCTCTTCAGCAGTGCACCAATTTTCGAATATAATTTTGCCCACTTTCTTCTCAGTGCTGTTTGTTTTCTTGGCACGTTTGCCGTTTCTTTCGACCCTGTCCTAGTTTCAACCTGGCGTGAACTGGCTCGACCCCAGGTCCACGGCTATGACATGAATGCCATAGCCTGTCTTGATGCACTGCACTACGTGTCCGCTGGCGATGAGAAGGTTGCTCGTGTCTTCTCGGCCACTGCGGCCTTCGTGCAGCGCTTCCTTTCCGAGCAGGAGATTGCGCGGCATCCAAGTCTTCTCGGCAGTCTGCCCTCCGGTGAGTGGTGTTCGTAGTCTTCCCCACACACAGAGAACCTTTTATCTAGCCATCCGCGGAGTGAAAGAGCATAAACACTGGATGATCTGAGGGCTCTCGCTCTTCAAACCTTACAGCCAGACTCGGTGATTAGTTGCCACAGTGGGGGAGGCAGGCACGTAAATGTCTGCTATGGTTCCGTCGCCCCGTGGTTTCATGCAAGGGATCTGAAGGATTAATGGTGGAAAAATGAATACAAAGAAAGATCTTGTAGTGAATGAGAGCACAGTTCAATGTACTGACTGCTAGACCTAGGTTAATGCACACTCTGTTTAAACACCATTTGTGTGTTTCTCCTCCCTTCGCAACCATACCCGCATCCGCCTACTTTTCAATCATCTGGAGGGTACTTTCTTGCTAAGCAACAAAACAGAAACTCCAAAATGCCTCTCTTGATATTCATTAAGGGTTGAAATTGGGCTTGTCGTGTTACGCAACGCCAATCTCTCCACTCAAATCTGATAAACCCCATCAGTGAAGAGATAGCCAACAGACTAGGAAGATGAGGACACCACAACAATAAAGAGTTGTTAACCACATCATGACATTGTTATTTTTAAGTTCGTATAACTGTAAAATTTCTCGAATGGTTACAGAACTCGGTGGCAGTACCATATGTAGTCTCACATAATCGTTGTTGTAAGCTTGCCTACTTATTTTATTTAGGTAGGTATATTTCAGTAACGCTAGCCCAATTAAGATTAGGGTTAGGATTACCAAATTTTTGGGTTCAGAATTTTTAGGTTAGGTTTGGTGTTAGAATTTTAAGGTCAGGAGTAGGGTTATAGGGCTAGGGTTAGAGGTTTAAGGTTAGGGTTCTAAGGTTGGGACCAGGGCTAGAATCAGCGTTAGGGTGAGAGGGTTTTAAGATTATGATTAGGAATATACAGCCAAGCTTTGGGTTCGAGTTTTAAGGTTAAGTCGATGGGTTAATGTTATGATTGTGACCCTAAGACCAGCTTTAGGGGTTTAGATTAGCCCACAAACAAGCGCGTAATGGGTCCTATGCTCGCTACCAAGTCACAGATGCCAGTTATGCCATGTGTCGGGTAGTCGACCATGGTCTGATCACGAAGACATGCATAACGGATCCCATGCTGACTGCTATCTTACATTTACTGATTTTGTGAATGAATTTCTCTATCTTATTTAGCCTTCTACTTTTCGCATATGTTCCAACACGAGCCATATGCATGCGCGACCGTTATACCAGATTCGAAAACGGCAGAGAATCAAAACACGATCGACCACGAGAAGATGTATTGAAACCTGCAAGTCATTCTCACTGGAAAACGGCGTGCATTTGTAGCATTTTGTCCAGTTCGCCTCAAACAGAGTGGACTGGATGAGCTGAGAAACTTCCCTCGGGTATGGGCCAATCAGGTTCTAAAGAAGCACCGTGGCCGCGGCCAGTAACGAGGCTCTGTTGTCTGCGCGTTCTTGGCACACGGTGGGTAACATTAGCACGTGCTTTCCAGTGAGGTCGACTGACTCTTTTGGGGAATGTGGACTTTCACAATATGTTCTGATTCTGTTTTCTTTTTATCAAGTGTACTTCTTCCATCCACTGGTCCCTTGGTTGTGGTTAAATTGATTTCAGTTTGCCAGCTGCGTACATGTAGGCTGATCAGCCAATTCTGTCTTTCATGTTTTTTACATTACGCGCTCGAGCCTTAACTGACTGCCGATGTATTTAAACGAAACAATGGCGTAAATTTGATTTTTAGCACATCATCTTCGCGGAATATGCTGCACATCGCCTCCTTTAGCCCCACCCATGAAAGTCCTATTAACACCCTTCCCGTATCACAGGCTTCCTTGCATCTCATTTTATGGCTGGGGCTGTATACTATACTTTTAACCAAAAGTCCCCTCAGTTTCTTTTCTGGCCCCTTAATGACTTTACCGAGTGCTTCCGCCGAGATTGCACCTTGGTGGTATACTCGAAACTCTGGTGGCTAGGTCGTTACAATTTGATGCTCTTTGAAGCGGAGCACCTGAGTTAGAGTCTTACTTCTTGTCCGTTTTATGTCTGCGGCATAGCTAATTGACGACATTAAGTAGACTAAAAATAATTTCTGCAGCCTCCTTGCCTCGTGTATGCTGTTCCGCTCATCCGATGGCGTTGGTTCTTTTTTCGCATCTAAAGGTGCCCCATCAGGATAGTGGGAACGTAAACTGCCCTCAGTTTCATCTAGAATGTTCAATTTTTAGGGGCTGCTCAACCCGCCCTCGGCTTGTCTAATCGAGCCACCGAGACTTTCACTGCTGACGATGAGGATGATGAACTCGCCACCGCCAACACCATAGAGTCTGATGAGTGTGGACCTTCTGACATCGGGGTGAGTAGACAACTCTCTCCTATTTATCACTTCGAACGCCTTTAAAAGGTTGTTTCTTAACATTGACCAGCACGCTCTACATTCATACGCCTGTTCAGTACGACACGGGTGAGCTTTATGGACCCCGCAGAACTTTGCGAAATCTGCAGTTTAAAGGCTACTTTTTGTTCCATTTCCAAGGATCCGCTCTATCCCCCATCGGAGGACAGTTTGGCACAATTAACTCTCTGGGCAGAGACTCGGAAACTTTATGGACACAGTTACGAGGTAAGACTCGGAGTCGCTACCCTCTTTTCTGTCACTTACTTCGTGGGCATTAATTTCTGTGTTTGAGTTTCGATACTTGCTACTATGTTGTCTTCTTTTTTGTCTTTATCTCCAACCAGGTTTTCTGTCTAGCTGCTCATCCTAGGGGCATCCTCGTTGCCTCAGCATGCAAATCCTCTAAGATGGAGTCTGCAAACATCTTCCTTTGGCGCGCCAGCGACTGGGTCATACATCAGGTTTGAGCGCACTTGTTTCCGCATTCATACGATAGTCTGTTCATCATTGTTACTGAGAAACATCACCACTACCACCACCACCACCACTACCGCCACCACCACCGCCGCCGCCGCCATCATCATCATCATCATCATCATCATCATCATCATCATCATCATCATCATCATCATCATCATCATCATCATCATCATCATCATCATCATCATCATCATCATCCTCATCATCATCATCATCATCATTCGACTGGGCGGAGCTTACCCAGAAATCCTATTTTAACAAATCGGGCCTTGATATCACTATTTTCTCGCGTCGTCCGGCGGAGCTTCGTAGCTCAGATGGTTAGAGCCTTGGCTGTACTGAAGCCTCCCCTCGCTGTCGTGAGTTCGAATCCCACCGAGGCACCGAGTTTTTCACAGTTGGGTCAAAGCGAATCATTTGAAATCTGCCAAAACGTCTCTAAAAAAACCGACCATTTAGTAGGTGGGTTAACTCATGAAATGTCAACCGAAATTCCGAAATGCGTTTTCGTTTCGAAAAGATTAATTAAGGAGGGTTTTAAAACTAGTCGCCCGCAACATAGTTCTATAATATTTCAGTTAGCTCTGGATGCCGGCTTTCGAATGAACTTCCTTCGGTAGATAATTACGTCTTTTAATTTTATACTCGAAGGAGGGACACAATTCGGTTTTAAAGAAGTTTCTAGTTGTGGGACTTTTAAATAGCGCGAAATTTCCGTCCGTTAATCGTCATGTTTCTGCATTTACCAATGTGACTCGTAAAGTTAACAGTAAGGATCAAATCCACTGCTAATTTTTATGAACTTCATATGGTTCCCCTTTATTACCGTAGAGAAATGTGTGGTGTTCCGTAAGCGGGAAATATACGGCTTGTAGTTTGGAAACCCTGAATCTAAGTGTAACGGTAGAGCGGGTTCAAAATTATTCGGGAATTGTAAAAGTTTTTTAAAACCGAATTGTACCCTTTCTTCGAGTATAAGATTGGGAGAAGGCGTGATTTTCCACCGAATGAGCAAAAGAATGAATACCTTTGTGCATGTTTTCCATGAACTATGATTGGAAATTTAGGGGCATCAAAAATCAATGTGAAAAGTTCATGCTACTTAAGTAGTCATTTTTACAGAGTGTAGTTTTTGCATGCAGCCGGAAAGAAGTTCATTCGGAAGCCGACATCCTGAGGTAACTGAAATATTATAGAATTAGGTTGCAGGCTGACTAGTTTTACAACCCTACTTAATTAATCTTTTCGAAACGATAACGCATTTAGGAATTTCGTTGGCATTTCACGAGTTAGCCCACCTACTATAAGTTTTCTGTCGGACTCCATCGGGCTTCAGTGGGTACTAAATCGCAAAGACTAATTGGGAGGCGATCGACCGTTTCCTAATTTTTTTGCAAATTCTCGGGACTAGAATAGGGCACAATCAGCTTAGTAAATGAATGAAGGCGCTTTCGTACACAGACACAACTGGCATGTGCACTTGCAGTCTTTTGAAATTTGCAAAGCTTAGACTGCAAACACAATGATCGTGTACTACCGGAGCCACATCAGCAATGATCCACCGTAGCTGTGGGTTGTTGTTAACAAAACATCATTAGAAGCCTCTCAAAACACGTCTTTATTTTGCAGATTTCGGCTAGACGTGAGCAGGATTTATAATACGACCAACGATTTATGCCAAAAAGACGGGCAGCGTACACACGATAATCCCACTGTCACAAGCGATGTGGTCCACCCAATGCCGCATGAAGTGGACGCAGTTGTAACTTGTGTTTGCATTTATATATAGGAGAGCAGACATGCGCTGCATCTACCTCGCTACCTACCGCGTTTATGTGTCAAGACCAGGCCAAATCGTTCCACAGTGGTCGTAGACGCTTTGGTTAACAAAACTCAACAGCTATTCTACGAGCGAAGTTGTCCTTTTCCTCATGAACACCAGGCTTTAGTGAGGGAATGTCTCATCTTACACTCCTGTGAGGGTATCATAAGGGTACACTGCAGTCTGCTCCGCATCCCTGAGTAGGATCGAGTTATCCCGCCCGGTGACAACCTTCTGATCCGCAATTGTTTGTGCGTCTTTGTAGTTTTAGGGTGCCACCGGTTGTTTGCAGTGAGGAGTTAAACACTAGATCCGAGCTCGGTCGACCTCCCACTCTCTCAACGTGATTATGTCTTGTGCTGCACCGTGCACTGGGACATTTGCCTAGAAAACGTGTTTATATTACGTTAACAGCGTAGAATGCGTCTTTGTATTTTCTCTCCGACTGTTTATGCCTACGTAAGGACTATCTTTGACAGAGGGATAACGCAAATTCGCTGGATTTGACTGTGCAGTGGATCCCAAACCCTGTGCTTCCTCCGCTGTTCATCTATTTGGCCATTTATCATACCTTTTAAACGCCTACATGTCTGCCTAGTCGACGCCTTTGTAATCGAGTGTGCTTTATTTTTATTGGTTTTGGAATGAGACCATTTCGATTTCAAGGGCCCTATTCACAAATCGTGAAAGATCTATTGCATTATACGGACGCCTGTGCTATGTACGTCACGACACCTGGTGACCGTTTCTGTTTCCCCACTTTCTATCATAAGGGCTTCTGTGTCTTGTTTAACTTCTAAGCCCTCCTAACAGGCAGCTTGAGGCGTGCTCTCAGTACGTCTTTGTCTCTGAGTACCCAGCCTTTAAACCACGGAGTTTACCTATTAATAGTGGAACGTGCTGCATTGCCCTGGGAGTGTACGCATTAATCTCGGTCGCATTCACTTCCCTCTCCCGCGCCCTGGTGGCTTATCGGCTGACGGGTATTATTTGACACAGCGACTGACATGCCTTGAGTCTCCATCAAACTCTTTCCAGCTGCATGTACGCCGGCAGTTAAGGGCTCGAAGCAGAGCCAACACGGCTTCCACTGCGAACCGCTCATGTGTTTGACGCAACAGCGGCCAAGCCCGTTTGAGTTGTCCTTCAAGGGATATGTCAATTCTGTATACTACTCGTCTGCGCCGTAAAAATGCTCCCGAAGTCCTCTTTATCAACCAGTCACAATGATGGCTGTTGTCTCAGTGTCACATCATTCTGTTTCGTGTGTAATGGAAGTCGGCCCAGGGCCAGTTGGACGGTAGAGAAATTTTGCCCTCGCTACAAGCGGAGGTCATAAACAGTTGACAATTAACGAACTGACTGAGGTGCTAGTCCTTGCAACTCGCATCTCCTCAGAGCTTTGAAGGCACTTTTATGGGCTTTTTATTGTATGTCAAGTCAGAAGGTGGGATTCCTTGAAGATCTTCACTTTCTTTCCGACCACATGAACACTTGGCTTCTTTTTTAGAAACTCTCTTACCACCAGCTGACGGTCACTCAGCTGAGCTTTAACCCGCGTTCTGATGACCTCCTCTCTGTATCTCGGGATCGAAAGTGGTGTTTATGGAAGAACACCTCCAAGTCATCAGGGGATGAACTGCCAGAATATTCCCTTGCTTACCACTCCCCTCCTGGAAATGCAGGTCATTCACGCATCATATGGACCTGCGCTTGGAATCGAGATGGAAGGTATGTTTCCTCTATGACACTTCGACCATCGATTTCGATGAATGTTTCCTCTATACTTAGCTTCCAGCCCACCCAAAGGCACATAACATCGGAGTTTTGGCATTATGTCGAAGGTCTTGTTCCTGGGCACTAGCTCCTAGTCGTTGATACGCCAATGGGTTTTTCACATCCGCCATCTAATTCAGCACCTAGATCGTGCGTGAACCAGCAATATCCTTCCTTTTAGGTCAAGTCGTAGGATTTTAGCAGCCTGGCTGAATTCATATTACCTGCTTAACGAGACAGTTTGATTAACGTATTTCTGTCTTGGGTAGTTTTTTATCGGCGACTGGAAAGATCACGAACGTAACTGCTCTAATTTATGACATTTGTGTGTTGCAGGTCGTGTGAACGGATGTTAGTAATGTGTTTCAAATATTCCATAAAGTAATGATGATCTCATTGGATTTGCTGTAGCAGTACCCCGTCTCCACGGCGGTGGTGGCGACGTTCAGGTCTGCTAATTCGGTCCAGTGCATTAAAAAGCACCTCATACACGCTTTCAAATGCCTTCGGTAAGAAGGCCGCATTGGATTAGCGTTGTCCTGTTAGGCTTCATGTAAGATGTAATACGGTAGTTCCACTTGCTTTTGGGATGTGGTCTTTAGTGCAACTCTGAGAATGTTCATCTGCCCCAATTTGGAAAAACTCGGCGGACTCGGTGGGGTTCGAACCCACGACAATAAGTGCAAGACTTGTGTTTAGCTAACGCTCCAACCACCTGCGCTTTGAGGCCCCGCCCGGGAGCCGTGAGCTTGAGTCAAGTTACCCGCCCAGCCTACTGCAGCATATGAAATCCGCCAACTCTGATACAGTAAACCGACTACCCCAGCTGGATGTCCTAAGCAGCTTCCATTGCCCGTCCTACGGCCTTTACAGTTTTAAGCTGTCAGTTATGAAAATGCTTCAGATTTTCACTTTTCGGAGTTCAGGTTTCTATCGCTGCTGTCTGTTAACCATCTTTGTTTTCTTTATCCATGCAGGTTCTTTGTGACGGGCTCTCGAGACAAGCGTATAATGGTTTGGGACCCA
>CACRXP010000021.1:118006-128478 GCA_902702965.1 Spirometra erinaceieuropaei | reverse complement strand
CAAATAGTAAGCTGACATCGACACGGTTTTTGTGATTAACGATGCGATCGCTCCTGACACATGGGTTTATTGATCGTTTGAGTGTGCCGTTTTCCAAGATCCGCAGTAAGCAAAGTTTTGGACAAACGATCTCATGTGTTCTTCCTAAAAAAAATTTTCTGAAATTTGAGGGAGGCGCCGTGGAGCCAATAGTTGGAGTGTGGAACATGAATTACACAAAATTCTAAAAATGCGTATTTAGCCTTCTGACTACTATCTGAACTTCTGTGACGGTTAAACACAAGAATGCCATCAACAATTCGTGGGATACCAGGACGTCTACTTCCGGCTTATTTACCGTCGAACTTCGATTTAATCGTAGTCGTGCGAAACTAGAGCTCAAGCCTGGACTCCTTGTTCATTAAGAAGTGTGCTTAAGGTTCTGCTGTTAGGCCACGAGCTGTATACCACATCGACCAGGATAGGTAATCTTAAGCGACTTGGATATTTTGCTCACGGGGTGGATTACGACGATCTAATTTTGCTTTGGAACTGTTGCCTAGAGCCCCCTCATGCCATCCCACAGTGACCAGAAATCGTCAGCAGAACAAGGCTGGCCCGCTATAAGTTAAGGAGTGTTGAGTGAAGGCGGTAGGCAAATTGGAACTGACCAATCCCATCCAACATGCTTGTCGATAACTTTCTCAGCCAATCAAAGTTACGATTCATCGGGCTATAAACTTGGGATCTCCCTCGTACTGCTGTCAAGGAAGGTCTGCTTAGTTCTCAGTGAATGCCCCTCCGTCAAAAATATAATGGAAGCGAAAACACTCTAACCAGTAGAAAGTTAGAGTTATATCGAACAGCATTCAAGCATGAGGAAATCAATTAGTAGACGAACCGAGCTGCAGATTTCGTCGACCCTCGTCGTAATTGCAGCATGCTGACTGGCGTAAACTTCGTGTTACTGATGAGCTGTGTAGGCGCAGTGGTTAAGCTTCTTCCTTAATACGACAACCCGTGTATGCTTCCTTGATACTACCACTGGGCCGTATGTCCCTCCGGTCGGAGTCCTGTTAACTAGGGTGGAGTGATCCCATTTGGCCTCGAAGCACAAGCACAAGCAGGTAGAATAGATCAGTGGCGGGAAGGTTTATTGAAAATATAACGATATGCTGTAACTATTTATGTTCCGTTTTCTTCTCTACTTTCTCCGCCCAGGAGATCTTCTCCCCGACTCCTTCGCGCCCTTCCACCACGGCAACTAAAATTCAAGTCCAGAAACAAGTGAGTCAAAACAGAACACGATTGACAAGGCTATATTTGAACAACAGGGCAGGGTTGCTCTTCTAAAATCGATGCATGCCTTGTTTGAGCATTCACGTCCGAAGCGCGCCATATGTTAGGGCTACTGGCATGTTGAGACTCTGAGCAGTTCACATGCTGGCCAGACGAGTCCTCCTTTTGAAGTCATAGCCGTTGAACGACCTTGTCGTCAGTCCAAAATATAGATTGTTCTCTCAACTTTGTTGGGCCAAATTACACATGGATATTGTGCCTAGGAATATTTGGCACCTACGTTTGTTTGTGGACATTTAACTGAGCTTCTAGATGAAGGCAGTGGATCCATAGGTTTCATTAATCGTCGACGTTGTGAGCATTGCGGTACGACTTCCGCATTTCTGCAAATAGGTCTGAATAGTCGAGTAACACTAGATGGAACGTCTGACTGGCACGCGAAGACTACGGTTAAGAAGGTCAAACAGTGTGTTCTAAGTGCAATCCTTGGTTTCAGTGCTAAATCTAGACGAATAACAGAAACTATCCTTAAGGTTTGGATTGCGCTGGTTATTTATTTGTGAGGGATGACAATTTAAGTGAATGCATCAGGCCGAATCCACAATGAATTCCTCGAGTGTTGTGTATAGCAGTTTATACAACACTATTCATGCATAAAATTGGTCTATGCAAACAGATCAAAGTTTTGCCAAGACTTCCTGCGTTGGCAACGATCGGTTGTAGGACCTCGAAAATAAACCAATAGCCAATGGACCGTGTCTCACGGGAATTATGGTAAGAAGACTTTTACGGGTGGGGCATCACGAGCGCGGGATGGATAGTCAGTGTGAAGGAAGTGCAGGAAATACTTAAATTTCCATTCTAAAACTTAACATGCGCCACTGAACAGCAACAGAAAGTTAGCGCAATAGCTAAAATAATAAACACAAATTAAGTTTTAAAAAATGATAGAGTTTGAATAAGCCGCCGATGGTAAGTTGACACCCAGTCACGAAGCCAAGAGCATTCCAGACAATAGGAACGATGTACGACACGTGATGTTCCCGCTACCGTTCTTTTTTAGTGTACGCGTTTGAGTTATCAATAAACGATAGCGAACTCAAATCAGCCAATCTCTGAATGTAACACGAAGTCGCTGTAATGCGAGTACTCGCAAATGCCGTTTCACCCTATTATAGGTGCCTGCTGAAAAATGTAGGCAGATATTTGGAAGGTAGATATACGAAAACATGAGCTAGGTAGTGGTAACTGGCAATGTATATATGCAGATATTGAAAAATCCAAAGTAACTAAGCGAAGACGCAGTGTAAATAGAAAATATGTATTAGAAAAGAGTATTTTTTAAGTAATTATTTTTTAAATTGCAGATTATCAGCTCCAGCAAACAGGAAGACTAGGCCGAACCCTTCTTGACGTACGAAAACTGAAGAAGTAATGGGAATTATTAATTCAGAGAATTTTATGGAATACTGTCAGGCCAGGAGAGTACTGCCAATAGTGCTAACCTGCCAATGCAGGCACGAAATGCAACTGCAAGTTCGGAAGCACAATGCAGAAAGAGGAAAGCACATAGAACTGGCTCGGTGTTTGAGATGAGCCGAGTAGGAGAGGGAAAAATTATGAGGCTTCTGCTGACATTTTTGTCAGGAACAAGGGTCATTAAGTGTGAACAAGATGTCGCAGTAGGCCACACGACGGACTTCAAATGGTATATAATTTGTCGGAACGTCTGCTCTGCGGCCCAGGTCAGCTTGGAGACACCGGAGTAGAATTGTAAGTTGAAGAAACACTCATTAGCCTCAAAAAGTACAACATCGGCATGTCCGAAGTAAGTGAATGTTAACGTGGACGGTTTATCGTCGCACTGTGAATGAACACCTGCATATAAAGTCGGTTCAAGCAAACTGCCTTCTCATACCTTTGACTTAAGTCACGGTTACACAAATGTTCGGTGCGAGAAGTGTCTGCTCCCGCCGCGGTACATGGAGGTAGCCGGAATGGTACGGTCGCTTCTCGACTCTCTGAGTTAAGTTCAAATCAAGTGGATGCGGAGTGTAGGGTAGTATCCACATTCGCCCCGTTACCCGTAGGGAACAAAGGGGTTACGATCGCTTCCCAACTGTCCGAGTTTAGGCCAAGGTAGATAATGGTAAGGTGAGGAGTGACATCTGCGATGGAGGACAGAAGCAATACAACCGTTTCTGAACTCTCTGAGCTAGGGTTATGGAAAATAATGGTAAATTGAATCGTTACGTCTGCGATAGAGGACCGAAAAAATACGATAGCTTCTCAACTCTCTGACCCTCATGGTAAACTGAAAGGATAACGCGTGAGATGGGCTTTAAAGGCCAAGAAAGCTAATACGTTATTAAAATCCGAACGGAAAATGTGTGCTACATGGTAGTTCAACTGGAGGCAACCTCCATGTCTAGAACTCTACCCAACAACCAACGATTTACTTAAACAAGTATAGAAGGCAGTTTTTCTATGCATCGCAAGCTCGGGTCCTGCAACCTATAGTTACCCCTGCTTTACGTTTCATGGCGGAAGTTTATGGAGATTAATGGCAAAAAGAACGACTTCGGGATTGTATAATCAACTACCGCTCTAAATCCTTCTTAAGTGGGTACTGCGTTTCGCATTCAAGAGTTTAGAAAACCAGAAAGAGGGCTCTCAGTCACTGTCTAATAAATCTGGACCGTTGAGATTGTCCTTATTTCGATGCCTCAGCCTCCCCTGTCCGGTATTAGGTTCCTAAGCATGTATTATAACCCTCGAAAATCCTGCAATGAAATGTGCGACCTCAATCAGCAGTTGATGCGAAACTGTCTAAAGGTTCCTAAGAATGTATGCATGCGGTTTTCGTTTCTGCATCCGGTAAGATTTTTTTTAATATTTTGCGTTTGCTTGACATTTATTTCCTGCCCGAAAAAGATGAAGTTACGATCACTAGAACAGTAAGTTTATCGGTCTGAACTCGTTCAGAAGCCCACCGTCAGAGACTGTGTGTGAGTGCAACAAGAAGTAGGATTTTTTGTGGTCAACGACGAGGGGTGGTGCCAGTGACTGGGTCGGGTTGGCGCCGCCTAACTCACAATGGCGTGGTGACAGCGTGAGTTCTTAGCCGGAAGGTGGGTCGAACCATTTAGTTCCATGAACGTAGCTCGTGATAGCAGGGGGGGAGGGGGGTCGAACTACGTGCCTGTTGTTGGAGTTGGTGTCAGGCGTCCCCGCCTTCATCAGTTCCCCTCCCGTCTTGCTACCGGCTGGAGCCACTGTCTGTGTGATCGTGAAGTCGAAATCATGGCCCTGCTCCAGCGTGCGGGTAGCAACTGGAGACAATGGGTGGTCTCTCCGACCGGCCCGTCTGTGACGGAGTTTTTGATAACTGGTTGTCCTCCTGTCTGACCTGCACGATGGCAGGGACCGTCACGGCATGGAATTTGATAAACTCTGCCCGACTGCCCATCTGCGCCCAGCCGGTCCGTCATCTGCATAATTATGGTACGCATGATAGTTGCCGGGCGATGGGCGATGACCACACCTAATGCTTTGGCAATACGTTCGCAATCCTCAGGCTTATTCTTTGTACACTGTAGAGAATGCCTGAGTGAAGTTGCTTCTTTCCTGTTTGTTCTTCGTGGTCGCGTAGGAAGGTATCGGCTGATGAGGTTTTTCGATAGCCGCTCTTTTCTAATTGGTCCCGGAGATGCCTTAGTTTTTGTGTTCTTCCCTTTGGTTCGCTGCAGTGCGTTTTAACCTTTTAAAGTAACGCTTGGGCAAAGCCACGTTTATGATTGTCATGGTAATTGAGGACCTGGCTTGTGTTAGTCGCCTTTCTACGCACTGTAGTATTAAGCGCACCATCAGGAGGTCTGTGAATGACGAGAACGTCAAGGAGGAGTAACTGTATGGGTTTTTCTTCTTATCTTGTGAACCGAATGCCTGGGAAGATGCCATTGAGCAGATCCTGAAATCCTGGTAGTCTATTCTCTATTATGACGGACGTGTCGTCTACGCACCGGCTGAAAGAGAATTCCATTTGATGCTCGATTGTTAAAGGCCCCTCATGTTGCCTTAATTCTCTCCGAATCATTTGCGCAGAACATTGCTCGCCATGTCCGGTGCAGTAGATGTGCATAACGAGATCACGTCGAATGACACCGCAATTTGGTCAGCTCAGATAGTTTTTCCGGATGTCAGCGAGGAATTAGGTCCCAGGGCCCTCTCAAAGACAGTTTGCTTTTTAAGTCATTCATGTTACTAAATTGCAAGTGGAGCTGACTTTAAATCCAACGCGTGGCTACAGAGGGAAGCTGAGCTTGTTGATATGGGTTGATCCATTGAAGCTGGTCAGTACTGAATCGGTCATCCTCATCTACCGCCATTAGTCAGGCCAGATCACAATGTTGCCCTTGAGTCGGTTTAGGGATCCGGATGGCTAGTTGATCATCGAGTCGGCCCATGATGGTGCGGAGGTTTTTAGGACTGTTATTCGTCAAGGATTGCTTGTGCCTCTCGTTGTACTCGAGGCGTTTCATCCAGACGACTGCTGTTCTTTTGTCAACCGGTAACATTATCCAATCCTTATTCATTCTAACTTCTACATTGGTTTTATTTCCGTGAGCGAAATATTATCAGCGCTCCGATCCGACATCAGTAGGAAAGGGGCTTATTGGTGCAGTGCGCGTAGTTTTGTCGGCTCTGTGTCACTTATCGTGCCCATGGATAGGAAAACGCAGTTTTCGACACCCTGTCACGAAATGAGATGGATCTGATCAACAAAACTCAGCCATAGAAGTCTAGGTCAAACCCCAATCAAATTTTGCAGAGCAGTTATCCAAATGTGTTGCCATCTGAACACACTTCTCCATTGTCCGAGACATTCCTCCACCCATTATCAACGAAACCATTATTCCTGACTTATTTTCATGCACCAAGCATGCAAATGTATAGGCGTCGAGGAAATTTCAAACTTTCGACATTCCATTCTATCCCAGTTCTTGAGTTTGGATAACAGTGAGGCTATTTCACTGACGCAGTCGTCCGACTCACCACCGAAACGTTCTTTCTTCTCATACCAACTCACCGGGTCAATTTGACGACAGCACGCCAGCACAACTGCCAGCTGATACCCCAACTGCACCTCTGCACAGGTCACAGCACCAACGGGTCTCCGGCACGAGCAACTCCTGCCACACTTGAAAAAGGCTCTCCAACCTGCGTGTGCACTGGGTAATCTCATTCATTTCGTCGTTTGCCTCACGAGCGACACAATCAGTTCGTTATGTGTCTGGCGGGGTGCTGCTGCCGACAGCCATCATGACATGTCTAGCATCCTTGTTCAGGACCCTGTTGCGTTAGGGTCATTCACCTTCGCAGCGGGCGGTTCTAGGCGAACTGACTCTCAGCAACTCGACCGACTTCAGGTCCGACACACATGCGTCCACAGAGTCGCAGCTGCCCATGGGCCACTTAAACACGTTACTTCCCTGCGAATGCAACACAAGTCACTTGAACATCATTCCCTGGCAAACGCAACACGCACCAATTGGACACCACTTTAGATTGCCCCGCAAACCTGCAAAAGCAGCTGCCGCTACTGCCTCGGGAACTGTCAGGCATGACTGGACGCAGTCAGCACCAGCGACCACCGCTGCCAGGGAGGACAAGTACGGGTTCTGTATACAATAAACCCATCAATCTGCGCACTGAGTTCACACTCCTACGGCTTATTTGCTATACATCGCCCACCTTTTGTGGATTGTCTTTTCAGCTGAACCAACATAGATGTAAATCATGGTATCTTGATTGCGATTGTATCATATGGCAAAGGATGAATTCAAAAGCAGTGATAATCCTAGATGCAGCTGGACGCTGCTACAAGAGAGAACGTAATTAGTGACGGGAACCTATGCCTGAAATCTCTCAAGTAGGGGCATCATTTCCAAATATTTTTGGCTGCTCCGAAGCCGCCTGTATAGTATTGTCCTCCGCACTGTTAACTGTGGTGTAGTTGCCGACTGTTTTTTTTTCTCTTGCTTTTCCGCTCCCAGAGTAGCTATCCGTAGTAAGGGTTTCGTTACACTGAAGTTTGTCTTCACGCAACCAACTAACAATGCGGAGAAGTCGTATAGAAATCCCGGCGCACTGCCCGAGTCTTTTGATTCTGTCGGTCAAATATTTGAGGTTGTTTCGGAGGAGTTGCCATTCCGTATTCATCCGATTGAAGGTACTGTCTTACCGGGAGCGACTCAGCAGATTGACGTAAGTTTGCTTTTGGTTGCCTGTCAGCATGCATCAAGTGCAGACACATGTGTACTTGAGTATTTTATAGACATCGTTAAACGTACGTCTGAGAACAACTATGTATTCGAGCGAATCAAAAACGATAATGACTCGCATTACGTGACGCGTGACCGAATGGAAACTCCCATTAAATATTTTATCTCAAAATAGCACAAGTTCTACGGTAGCACACGTTTCTCAGCCCTGGCTTCGCCAGCGGTCATTGCTACCTGAGTGGGGGCAGATCGGAGTTCTGAATATAATGAGCCCCTCAATTTGGTGACTTCTGTTTTCTCCCTACAACTCGGGATTTGGCCCGATAGATGCAGCGCTCTGAGTACGCTTTCGTTGTCTGGCCTCTATCGATCTAAGGAATTATGAATGTTGCGTGAATAACTGCTTCTTTGGTCATTTCGAGTGTTTTTGGGTCCCAGATTTGGGGAGGGTAAGTATGCCGCCATAGCGTTCTCTCCGCGTTTCTCTGCCTCATTGCAAAATTCCCATCCCACACGGACAATTTGAAGTAGGAACCACAGCAACAATAAAGGTCGGGCAGTATCCAGTTCGCCTTGTTTAATTTCCGAGGAAATTAATGCGCGAACTTGGAGCAACTCTTTCGAAACAGACCTTTTCAGGCACGGTCCAAAGTTTGATATGAATATTTGAGCCGAAATCCATCAGGTACTGCGGAATAACCGCGTAATATTCGCAAACCGCCAACAGGCAGCCAGTAGTATAGACTTGGGCAACGATTTACCGTACTAACAACACAGGAATTAGCGAAACACGCGTGTCTGGGCTTTTAGCTAATTCCTGTGTTGTTAGTACGGTAAATCGTTGCACAAGTATCTAGTTCAGAAAAGCCAAGCAACGAGTTCGAAAAATGAGCTAATAAACCAGAAGTTGTCCAATATCTTTGGCTGAATTTTTCGGCGTTTAGACTGATAGGTAGTCTGACATTTCTATTCAACTTCCATATCAAGTACTTATTTAGCTTCATATTGGTTTACCCAAACAGCGAAATATACAATCATCTAGCGGCTTTATGCGCGAAGAAAGCCTTTACTCAACCTCTTGGATTGAACTCAACGATAATCGTCCATTCATTGCGATCATTATTGGACAGCCATCCTTCACGACATTTATTTTGAAGCGATTAGGCTATCGAATTTTACATCAAACGAGTCTTCTCAGGCCGATTCTGTACATCTTAACCTGAATTTACTTTGATCAAAAAGTGTTTCTTCAGAACAAACATAAGCGTATGAATGAAGTTCCGTACTTGGGTAGTCACACATCTCTCTCTCATGCATGTTTACCATCGACTTACATTGCTTTTTTTTACCGACAAGTGCTCTGAATAAGCTGGTGCCGTCAATAAACGCTCCTCTTTATTCCAGAAATAATATACAACAACGGAAAACTGTACAAGCATTTCCGTTTATCTAATGGTATTCACAACCTGATAGGTTGTCTAATTTTCTCACTAAAATGGAATTTCGCCTTCTAAATTCCAAGGCGTTTTGAAAGTCACAAACTCGTCCTCTATCAAGACCGGTTTTGACTAGCAAATATACTGGAGTCTGACTTTTGGGAAGTTAAGATGTTACTACCTACTTCTGTTAACACGGCTCACAGCTACTGGTAAACAAACATTTGTAAAAAAGTGGCTGTATTCTCCTCCGGCAATGTCTAATTTAGAAGAGATAGCAACGGAATAACTAAGGCCATTGTAATGATTAAGATAATAGGTACACTCTAACCACTGCACTGCCTGTTACCTTTAAAGTGGAAAGGGACAATGACATAAATGGAAGGCAGATGAAGCAATAGCCAGAGAGTGTGTCGACACCATCTCGTGAAAATATGCGGCAGATTTGTCGTGTTGAAATGGGACGTGAATGCGTGCTCGGCGCAGGGCATCCCACCGAATGCGGGGACTGACAAATCAGTCAGTTCGTGGTCCACGGTCGTAAAGTGACGACGACCCTGGCCATCCTCGGTCGCGCACGTCGCCAGCACCAGAATTGATCCGGCGGTGACGACGGCGACGACGACAACGCCATCATCAGCCGCCGAGAAGAACCGCCTGCACAAAGCCTATGTCGACCGCCCCACCGAAGACAACAAAGCTGTTTACTAACGTAGCATACGGTGGACATAGTCGAAACCGACGGTCGAACTGTCGTCGTAAAGTGTGCTTTACGTAGTCTGAGCTACATTCTTTTCATTTATTAAAAGCAAACATCATAGACGCAGAAGGTGGACAACTACCTAGGGGAAGTTTGTTATAACGTCAACTCGGTAGACCGCCCGTTAGACTGCGGCCCGAATACAGACTAGCCGTTTAAGTAGGTTTCCCAATTCCCAATAGTTTGCATTCATAAAATAATTGCTAACTTAATTAGTTGACTAAAGTTCGTTCAGCAAAATTCTTAGTTTAGTGGTCATTGGTTTCTGGGGTCGACATCATTTAATTGCAAAACTGCAGACAGAATTAACACTAGGTGGATTTTACCCACCCACTTAAATGGTTTTTGCGTGTAAAAGACGAATCGACCACGATCATCAAGAAAATGAACAATGAAGTTACCACCGGAGTAACCAGAAACGGAACCCTATCAACACCGGCTTCGGGTGTAAATCTACCTGCGTCAGCTAATTAGCATCTTCCAGCAATGGCTTATCCTATTTTCAAGTGCTCTGCCTACCAAAGGGATGCACAAAGACAACTTCCTAGGGAGTCTTAGGCGTTGACAGAATGTCTAACCACTGTTGGTTACCCAAGAAGAACGTTTCTTATTTTGCACGTTTCTTCAACAGTAATTAACAGCTTAAAAAATATAAAGCACTCTTCTTATGACTCGAAAGAAGGAAATCCATCTCATGTTCACCGCTCCTACTGC
>CACRXP010000021.1:82691-115376 GCA_902702965.1 Spirometra erinaceieuropaei | reverse complement strand
CCCCGACTCCTTCGCGCCCTTCCACCACGGCAACTAAAATTCAAGTCCAGAAACAAGTGAGTCAAAACAGAACACGATTGACAAGGCTATATTTGAACAACAGGGCAGGGTTGCTCTTCTAAAATCGATGCATGCCTTGTTTAATCATTCACGTCCGAAGCGCGCCATATGTTAGGGCTACTGGCATGTTGAGACTCTGAGCAGTTCACATGCTGGCCAGACGAGTCCTCCTTTTGAAGTCATAGCCGTTGAACGACCTTGTCGTCAGTCCAAAATATAGATTATTCTCTCAACTTTGTTGGGCCAAATTACACATGGATATTGTGCCTAGGAATATTTGGCACCTACGTTTGTTTGTGGACATTTAACTGAGCTTCCAGATGAAGGCAGTGGATCCATAGGTTTCACTAATCGTCGACGTTGTGAGCATTGCGGTACGACTCCCGCATTTCTGCAAATAGGTCTGAGTAGTCGAGTAACACTAGATGGAACGTCTGACTGGCACGCGAAGACTACAGTTAAGAAGGTCAAACAGTGTGTTCTAAGTGCAATCCCTGGTTTCAGTGCTAAATCTAGACAAATAACAGAAACTATCCTTAAGGTTTGGATTGCGTTGGTTATTTACTTGTGAGGGATGACAATTTAAGTGAATGCATCAGGCCGAATCCACAATGAATTCCTCGAGTGTTGTGTATAGCAGTTTATACAACACTATTCGTGCATAAAATTGGTCTATGCAAACAGATCAAAGTTTTGCCAAGACTTCCTGCGTTGGCAACAATCGGTAGTAGGACCTCGAAAATAAACAATTAGCCGATGGACCGTGTCTCACGGGAATTATGGTAAGAGGAGTTTTACGGGTGGGGCATCACGAGCGCGGGATGGATAGTCGGTGTCAAGGAAGTGCAGGAAATACTTAAATTTCCATTCTAAAACTTAACATGCGCCACTGAACAGCAACAGAAAGTTAGCGCGCTAGCTAAAATAATAAACACAGATTAAGTTTTAAAAAATGATAGAGTTTGAATAAGCAACCGATGGTTAGTTAACACCCAGTCAGGGAGCCAAGAGCATTCCAGACAATAGGAACGATGTACGACACGTGATGTTCCCGCTCCCGTTCTTTTTTAGTGTACGCGTTTGAGTTATCAATAAACGATAGCGAACCCAAATCAGCCAATCTCTGAATGTAACACGAAGCTGCTGTAATGCAAGCACTCGCAAATACCGTTTCACCCTATTATAGGTGCCTGATGAAAAATGTAGGCAGATATTTGGAAGGTAGATATACGGAAACATGAGCTATGCAGTGGTAACTGGCAATGTATATATGCAGATATTGAAAAATCCAGAGTAACTAAGCGAATACGCAGTGTAAATAGAAAATATGTATTAGAAAAAAGTATTTTTTAAGTAATTATTTTTTAAATTGCAGATCATCAGCTCCAGCAAACAGGAAGACTAGGCCGAACCCTTCTTGACGTACGAAAACTGAAGAAGTAATGGGAATTATCAATTCAGAGAAGTTTACGGAATACTGTCAGGCCAGGCGATTACTGCCAACAGTGCTAACCTGCCAATGCAGGCACGAAATGCAACTGCAAGTTCGGAAGCACAATGCAGAAAGAGGAAAGCACATAGAACTGGCTCGGTGTTTGAGATGAGCCGAGTGGGAAAGGGAAGCAATCATGAAGCTTTGGCTGACATTTTTGTCAGGAACAAGGGTCACTAAGTGTGAACAAAATGTCGCAGTAGGCCACACGACGGCCTTCAAATGGTATCCAATTTTTCGGAACGTCTGCTCTGCGGCCCAGGTCAGATTGGAGACACCGGAGTAGAATTGTCAGTTGAAGAAACACTCATTAGCCTCAAAAAGTACAATATCGGCATGTCCGAAGTAAGTGAATGTTAACGTGGACGGTTTATCGTCGCACTGTGAATGAATACCTGCATATAAAGTCGGTTCAAGCAAACTGTCTTCTCATACCTTTGACTTAAGTCACGATTACACAAATGTTCGGTGCGAGAAGTGCCTGCTCCCGCCGCGGTACACGGAGGTAGCCGGATTGGTACGATCGCTTCTCGACAGTCTGAGTTAAGTTCAAATTAAGTGGATGCGGAGTGTATGGCAGTATCCACATTCGCCTCGTTACCCGTAGGGAACAAAGGGGTTACGATCGCTTCCCAACTGTCCGAGTTTAGGCCAAGGTAGATAATGGAAAGGTGAGGAGTGACATCTGCGATGGAGGACAGAAGCAATACGACCGCTTCTGAACTCTCTGAGCTAGGGTTATGGAAAATAATGGTAAATTGAATCGTTACGTCTGCGATAGAGGACCGAAAAAATACGATACCTTCTCAACTCTCTGACCCTCATGGCAAACTGAAGGGATAACGCATGAGATGGACTGAAAAGGCCAAGAAAGCTAATAAGTTATTAAAATCCGAATGGAAAATGTGTGCTACATGGTAGTTCAACTGGAGGCAAACTCCATGTCTAGAACTCTACCCAGCAACCAACGATTTACTTAAACAAGTATAGAAGGCAGTTTTTCTATGCATCGCAAGCTCGAGGTCCCGCAACCTATCGTTACCCCTGCTTTACGTTTCATGACGGAAGTTTATGGAGATTAATGGCAAAAAGAACGATTTCGGGGTTGTATAATCAACTACCGCTCTAAATCCTTCTTAAGTAGGTACTGCGTTTCGCATTCAAGAGTTTAGAAAACCAGAAAGAGGGCTCTCAGTCACTGTCGAATAAACCTGGACCGTTGAAATTGTCCTTATTTTGATGCCTCAGCCTCCCCCGCCCGGTATTAGGTTCCTAAGCATGTATTATAACCCTCCAAAATCCTGCAATGAAATGTGCGACCTCAATCAGCAGTTGATGCGAAACTGTCTAAAGGTTCCTAAGAATGTATGCATGCGGTTTTCGTTTCTGCATCCGGTAAGATTTTTTTAATATTTTGCATTTGCTTGATATTTATTTCCTGCCCGAAAAAGATGAAGTTACGATCACTAGAACAGTAAGTTTATCGGTCTGAACTCGTTCAGAAGCCCACCGTCAGAGACTGTGTGTGAGTGCAACAAGAAGTAGAATTTTTTGTAGTTAACGACGAGGGGTGGTGCCAGTGACTGGGTCGGGTTGGCGCCGCCTAACTCACTATGGCGTGGTGACAGCGTGAGTTCTTAGCCGGAAGGTGGGTCGAACCATTTAGTTCCGTGAACGTAGCTCGTGATAGCATGGGGAGAGAGAGGGGGGCGAAATACGTGCCTGTTGTTGGAGTTGGTGTCAGGCGTCCCCGACTTCACCAGTTCCCCTCCCGTCTTGCTACCGGCTCAGGCCACTGTCTGTGTGATCGTGAGGTCGAAATCATGGCCCTGCTCCAGCGTGCGGGTAGCAACTGGAGACAATGGGTCGTCTCTCCGAACGGCCCGTCTGTGACCGAGTTTTTGATAAGTGGTTGTCCTCCTGTCTGACCTACACGATGGCAGGGACCGTCACGGCATGGAATTTGATAAACTGTGCCCGACTGCTCATCTGCGCCCAGCCGGTCCGTCATCTGCATAATTATGGTACGCATGATAGTTGCCGGGCGATGGGTGATGACCACACCTAATGCTTTGGCAATTCGTTCGCAATGTTCAGGCTTATTCTTTGTACACTGTAGAGAATGCCTGAGTATAGTTGCTTCTTTCCTGTTTGTTCTTCGTGGTCGCGTAGGAAGATATCGGCTGATTAAGTTTTTGGATAACCGCTTTTTTCTAATTGGTCCCGGAGATGCCTTAGTTCTTGTGTTCTTCCCTTTGGTTCGCTGCAGTGCGTTGTTACCTTTTAAAGTAACGCTTGGGCAAAGCCACGTTTATGATTGTCATGGTAATTGAGGACCTGGCTTGTGTTAGTCGCCTTTCTACGCACTGTAGTGTTAAGCGCACCATCGGGAGGTCTGTGAATGACGAGAACGTCAAGGTGGAGTAACTGTAAGGGTTTTTCTTCTTCTCTTGTGAACCGAATACCTGGGAAAATGCCATTGAGCAGATCCTGAAATCCTGGTAGTCTGTTCTCTATTATGACGGACGTGTCGTCCACGCACCGGCTCAAAGCGGCATTTTCCAGCACTTATAGGACCAATTCTGCAATGAGACTGAATACAGGGGAATCCATCGCTATTCCTTTGATTTGTCCGTATGTTATGATATTGAGTGTGAGAAAGGGTCATTGCAAGAATGCAGAGAATTCCATTTAATACTCGATTGTTAAAGGCCCCTCATTTTGCCGTAATTATCTCCGAATCATTTGCGCAGAACATTGCTCGCCAAGTCCGGTGCAGTAGATGTGCATAACGAGATCACATCGAATGACACCGCAATTTGGTCAGTTCAGATAGTTTTTTCCGGATGTCAGCGAGGAATTGGGAGGTCCCAGGGCCCTCTCAAAGACAGTTTGATTTTTAAGTCATTCATCTTACTAAATTGCAAGTGGAGCTGACTTTGAAGCCAACGCGTGGCTACAGAGGGACGCTGAGCTTGTGGATATTGGTTGATCCATTGAAGCTGGTCAGTGGTGAATCGGTCATCCTCATCTACCGCCATTAGTCAGGCGAGATCACAATGTTGCCTTTGAGTCGGTTTAGGGGTCCTGATGGCTAGTTGATCATCGAGTCGGCCCATGATGGTGCGGAGGTTTTTAGGACTGTTATTCGTCAAGGATTGCTTGTGCCTCTCGTTGTACGCGAGGCGGTTCATCCAGACGACTGCTGTTCTTTTGTCAACCGGTAACATTATCCAATCCTTATCCATTCTAACTTCTACATTGGTTTTATTTCCGTGAGCGAAATATTATCAGCGCTCCGATCCGACATCAGTAGGAAAAGGGCTTATTGGTGCAGTGTGCGTAGTCTTGTCGGCTTTGTGTCACTCATCGTGCCCATGGATAGGAAAACGCAGTTTTCGACACCCTGTCACGAAATGAGATGGATCTTATCAACAAAACTCAGCCATAGAAGTCTAGGTCAAACGCCAATCAAATTGTACAGAGCAGTCATTCAAATGTGCTGCCATCTGAACAAACTTCTCCTTTGTCCGAGACATTCGTCCACCCATTATCAACGAAACCATTATTCCTGACTTATTTTCATGCACCCAGCATGCAAATGTATATGCGTCGAGGAGATTTCAAACTTTCGACATTCCATTCTATCCCAGTTCTTGAGTTTAGATAACAGTGTGGCTATTTTACTGACGCAATCGTCCGATTCACCCCTCACTGTAATGCCTTGTGTCCGAAACGTTCTCTCTTCTCATACCAACGTTGCAACTCACCGGGTCAATTTGACGACAGCACAACTGCCAGCTGATACCCCAACTGCACCTCTGCACAGGTCATAGCACCACCGGGTCTCCGGCACGAGCAACTCCTGCCATACTTGAAAAAGCCTCTCCAACCTGCATGTGCACTGGGTAATCTCATTCATTTCATCGTTTGCATCACGACCGGCACGATCAGTTCGTTATGTGTCTGGCGGGGTACTACAGCCGACAGCCATCATGACATGTCTAGCATCCTTGTTCAGGACCCTGTTGCGTTAGGGTCATTCACCTTCGCAGCGGGCGGTTCTAGGCGTACTTACTCTCAGCAACTCGACCGACTTCAGGTCCGACACGCATGCGTCCACGGAGTCGCAGCTGTCCATTCTGCCACTTAAACACGTCACTTCCCTGCGAATGCAACACAAGTCACTTGAAGATCATCCCCTGGCAAACGCAACACGCACCAATTGGACACCACTTTAGATTGCCCCGCAAACCTGCAAAAGCAGCTGCCGCTACTGCCGCGGGAACTCTCAGGCATGACTGGAAGCAGTCAGCACCAGCGACCACCGCTGTCTGGGAGGACAAGTCCCGGTTCTGTATACAATAAACCGATCAATCTGCGCACTGAGTTCACACTCCTACAGCTTATTTGCTATACATCGCCCACCTTTTGTGGATTGTCTTTTCAGCTGAACCAGCATAGATGCAACTCGTGGTATCTTGATTGCGATTGTATCATATGGCAAAGGATGAATTCAAAAGCAGTGATAATCCTAGATGCAGCTGGACACTGCTGCAAGAGAGAACGTAATTAGAGACGGGAACCTATGCCTGAAGACTCTCATGTAGGGGCATCATTTCCAAATATTTTTTGGCTGCTCCGAAACCGCCTGTATAGTATTGTCCTCCGCACTGTTAACTGTGGTGTAGTTACCGACTGTTTCTTTTCACTTGCTTTTCCGCTCCCAGAGTACCTATCCGTAAAAAAGGGTTTCGTTAAACTGAAGTTTGTCTTCACGAAATCAACTAACAATGCGGAGAAGTCGTATAGAAATCCCGGCACACTGCCCGAGTCTTTTGATTCTGTCGGTCAAATATCTGAGGTTGTTCGGAGGAGTCGCCATTCCGTATTCATACGATTGAAGGTCCTGTCTTACCGAGGGCAACTCAGCAAATTGACGCAAGTTTGCTTTTGGTTGCCTGTCAGCATGTATCAAATGCAGACACATGTGTACTTGAGTATTTTATAGACATCGTTAAACGTACGTCTGAGAACAACTATGTATTCGAGCGAATCAAAAAACGATAATGACTCGCATTTCTTGACGCGTGACCGAATGGCAACTCCCATTAAATATTTTATCTCAAAATAGCACAAGTTCTACGGTAGCACATGTTTCCCAGCCCTGGCTTCGCCAGCGGTCGTTGCTACCTGAGAGGGCAGATCAGGGTTCTGAATATAATGAGCCCCTCAATTTGGTGACTTCTGTTTTCTCCCTACAACTCGGGATTTGGCCCGATAGATGCAGCGCTCTGAGTACACTTTCGTTGTCTGGCCTCTACTGAATTATGAATGTTGCGTGAATAACTGCTTCTTTGGTCATTTCGAGTGGTTTGGCGTCCCAGATTTGGGGAGGGTAAGTATGCCGCCATAGCGTTCTCTGCGCGTTTCTCTGCCTCATTGCAAAATTCCCATCCCACACGGAAAGGTTGAAGAAGGAACCACAGCAACAATAAAGGTTGGGCAGTATCCAGTTCGCCGTGTTTAATTTTCAAGGAAATTAATGCACGAACTTGGAGCAAATCTTTCGAAACCGACCTTTTCAGGCACGGTCCAAAGTTTGATATGAATATTTGAGCCGAAATCCACCAGCTACTGCGGAATAACCGCGATATATTCACAAACCGCTAACAGGCAGCCAGTAGTATAGACTTGTGCAACGATTTACCGTACTAACAACACAGAAATTATCTAAAAGCCCAGACAAGCGTGTTTCGCTAATTCCTGTGTTGTTAGTACGGTAAATCGTTGCACAAGTCTATACTACTGGCTGCCTGTTGGCGGTTTGTGAATATTACGCGGTTATTCCGCAGTAGCTGACGGATTTCGGCTCAAATATTCATACCAAACTTTGGACCGTGCCTGAAAGGGTCGGTTTCGAAAGATTTGCTTCAAGTTCGCGCATTAATTTCCTCGGAAATTAAACAAGGCAAGTTGTAACTGGAGTTCATATACCAGAAAACACACGGGGATAGCTGGGGGACCCACTGACGAGCCGAACCCCTCGCAGCTGCGTCAGGCAGCGGCGCAAGATCGGCGAAACACGTGTGTCTGGGCTTTTAGCTAATTCCTGTGTTGTTAGTACGGTAAGTCGTTGCATAAGTATCCAGTTCAGAAATGACAAGTAACGAGTTCGAAAAATGCGCTAATAAACCAGAAGTTTTCCAATATCGTTGGCTGAATTTTTCGGCGTTTAGACTGAGTTGCAAAGAGCATGTTGATCTCATCCTCTCAAGACGTTTTAAGTTAAAATATTCCCCCCAAGGAGTTTTTTTCAGCCGGATTACACACCACCGGAGCGGATAAAACGCCGACAGTTAGTTCAGGAGCTAAGGCTGCGACAAATGAATGGCGAACAAGGCCTGGTTATCTACAACAACTGCATAATCGAGCGACCGTCCCGCTTCATATGGACACGGCCCGTGCGTATGTCGCCACAGCCGAGACAATTGGCAAAGGCGGCGTCATAGCCGGCTTATCAAAAGAAAAAAAGCTAAAATGCTTGTATTCCAATGCGCAAAGTCTGCTTTCTAAATTAGATGAGCTTAAGATCTACGTTAACCAAACCTTACCCGATGTTATATCCATAACTGAAACGTGGCTGTCCGCGAGCGTAGACGATCGCGAAGTCGCTGTATCTGGTTATCACTTGTTCAGAAAGGACAGGTTGGGACGTCAAGGTGGAGGTGTGCTCGTGTATGTCAAATATGGCCTTTTTGCGTCAGCAAAAGAGGCACAGCTCGCGCGCACAACTGAAACAATTTGGCTCACCGTCAAAACGCCGGGGTCACAACCTCTCGAGATCCTGACGGTCTACCGCCCACCGAGGAACGACCCGCAATCAGACAGTAGTCTACTAGAGGAATTAGAAGCGATTTCGCTCCGACGCAATGTCATGATTATGGGCGACTTTAACGCTCCGAATATCGACTGGAATCTGACTTCTGCCCCGGGCTCAGAATTTAACTTTGATCGCCGCCTCCCAAAATCTGTGCAAAGATCGCATCTTACACAACACGTCTTATCCCCAACCAGACTACGTGAAGGACAACTAGCTAACTGCTTAGACCTTGTGTTGACAAAGGCACCGGAAAGCATTGATGTTGTAAACTGTCTACCCCCTCTCGGAAAAAGCGACCATGTAGTCCTACAGTGGGAGTATTCTCTCTTCTCTGTACCCGATCAAAGCATCGTGATTAGACGCAACATATGGCGTGGTGACTTCAACCAAATGCGTCTCAACATGCGTCGTAGAGACAGGAAAGCAGCATTTACGGGGTGTGTCCTCAAGGACTGGCTAGAACTTAAGGCCATACTGAATGAACTTATCACCAGATACTGCCCTATGTCGAAAAAGAAAATCACCAGCAGGCCCCGATGGCTAAAGGGTTCACTAAAAGTTGAAGTAAACCGTAAGCAAAAGCTGTGGAAAGCATATCTTAGGGACAAGACAACTGAATCAAGAAATAGGTATAAGGCTCAGCGGAATAGGGTAAAGTGCCTTGTTTACAAAGCCCGCCAAGACTTCGAGGGTAACCTTTTAAACTGTGCAGGAGAAAACCCAAAGCTTTTCTTCAACTACATAAGACAAAGTACTCGCAACAGGGATCCCATCCCTATGTTAAAAACTGATGATGCCGTTGAACTTTACAAGGACGACGAAAAGGCTGAGCATCTGTCCAGGTTCTTTCAGTCGGTTTTTACGAGAGAAGTCGCTGTACCCACTGATCACTGTAATGTGGACAATGTCCCGACAATTGACTCAGTGGTTCTCACAAAATCTATTGTTCAACAGGAATTACTGAAGCTAAAAGAAGGGACTTCGCCTGGTCCTGACGAAATACCGGCAAAGTTGTTGAAGGAATTAGCCACAGAATTGGCAGAACCTCTGAGCGTCCTCTTCCAAGCCTCTCTTGATGCAGGCAGACTGCCTCCTGAGTGGAAGACTGCGTGGATCTCACCGATTCATAAAAATGGCAGTCGCGCTTCCGCAAACAACTACCGACCAGTAAGCCTCACCTCCATATGCTGCAAAGTTATGGAGTGAATTATCAAACGCGAACTGATGCGGTTTTTAGAGCAAAATCATCTTCTGTGCGATGCACAGCACGGTTTCCGCAGAGGGAGGTCCTGCTTGACCAATCTACTCTACTGTCTTGAACAGTGGACCCGAGCGATTGATGAAGGAAACGTTGTGCATGTGGCCTACATAGACTTCAAGAAGGCCTTTGACAGCGTGCCACACCAACGTCTCCTACACAAGCTCAGCCGCATAGGGGTAAGAGGCAAGCTTTTGAAGTGGATTGAAAACTTTTTGATCGGTCGGTCCCAGACTGTTCGTCTTGGTGGCCAGCACTCGGCAGAGGTGAAGGTTACGAGCGGAGTACCTCAGGGCTCCGTTCTTGGCCCTATCCTCTTCCTCATCTATATTGATGACTGTATCCATGGATTGGACTGCAAGATTGCCATGTTTGCTGACGATATAAAGCTTTGGACCGTCATCCGCAACGAGGACGATGAAGCAAATTTACAGGCAAACTTAGACCGACTCGAAAAATGGTCAGGCCACTGGCTCCTCCCATTTAATGTTACCAAATGCAACATTCTGAGGATTGGCAGAACCAGCTCTGCGCACCGGCAGACGTACTATCTAAATCACACACCGCTGCCACTAGTAGAGGTTCAGAAAGACCTAGGGGTGTGGATAACATCTTCGCGAAAGCCATCATTCCACTGCTTGAAAGCAGCGAAATCCGCATGTCCAGCTTATATCTCATTAAGCGGGCATTTGCCAAGTTCGATGAAGAGTGCTTCCGCAAGGTCTTTGGGATGTTTGTGCGCCCACAGTTAGAATTTGCCATTCAGGCCTGGAGACCCTGGACTGTTAAGGATCGTACCACCCTCGAAAAAGTCCAACGACGGGCAACCAAGCTTGTCAGAGGTCATAAAAACCTACCTTACGAAACCAGACTTTCAAATCTTAACCTCTTTCCCCTGGACTACAGACAACTCCGTGGCGACTTAATTCAAACGTTTAGAATGTTACGGGGTCAGGACTGCTGCCTCGCATCCGGCGACTTCTTTGAGCTGGCCACCACTACTAGCTTGAGAGGACACCCTCTGAAACTACGTGTGACAGGAGCGAGACTGGACGCAAGGAGGTCCTTCTTCAGCCACAGAGTGGTAAAGGCATGGAACGCCCTGCCAATGGATGTCGTCATGTCCTCATCCGTGGACTCATTTAAGAGAAAGCTTGACCAGTACAGGGATATGTACCTCCACAGCATCAGAAACTAACGAATTCCCCCCTGTGCCACCCGCCCCATCTAACGTTTTACGTTACAAAGCATGCTACTCCCTATATTTTAGTAACATTACGTTTTACAATTTTAGCTATCTCCTGACCGCCACATATGCGCTTGCTTTGATATTACTTGGTCCATTCATTGCCGTACTGGATATTGTACAATTTTGACATAGAAGGCATTCACAGACAAATTCATACCAGTGACCAATGCTTGGTGTATGTAATTACTTACCTAATTTTTTTCACACTTGCCTTACACATTGTTTTTTTATGACGTTATTGTAACCAAAAGGGAGTTCAAAGGCGCTCGCCTACTTTTCCCTTAATAAATCTGATCTGATCTGATCTGATCTGATAGGTAGTCTGAAATCTCTATTCAACTTCAATATCAAGTACTTATCTAGCTTCATAGTGGTTTACCCAAACAGCGAAAGAAACAATCATCTAGCGGCTTTATGCACGAAAAAAGCCTTTACTCAACCTCTTGGATTGGACTCAACGATAATCGTCCATTCATTGCGATCATTATTGGACAGCCATCCTTCACGGCATTTATTTTGAAGCGATTAGGCTATCGAATTTTACATCAAACGAGTCTTCTCAGGCCGATTCTGTACATCTTAACCTGAATTTACTTTGATCAAAAAGTGTTTCTTCAGAACAAACATAAGCGTATGAATGAAATTCCGTATTTGAGTAGTCACGCATCTCTCTCATGCATGCTTACCATCGACTTACATTGTTTTTTTTTACCGACAAGTGGTCTGAATAAGCTGGTGCCGTCAATAAACGCTCCTCTTTATTCCAGAAATAATATACAACAACGGAAAATTGTGCAAGCATTTCCGTTTATCTAATGGTATTTACAACCTGATAGGTTGTCTAATTTTCTCATTAAAATGGCATTTCGCCTTCTACATTCCAAGGCGATTTGAAAGTCACAAACTCGTCCTCTATCAAGACCGATTTTGACTAGTAAATATACTGGAGTCTGACTTTTGGGCAGTTAAGATGTTACTACCTACTTCTGTTAACACGGCCCACAGCTGCTGCTAAACAAACATTTGTAAAAAAAGCGGCTGTATTCTCCTCCGCCAGTGTCTAAATTAGAAGAGATAGCAACCGAATAACTAGGGCCATTGTAATGATTAAGATAATAGATACACTCTAACCACTGCACTGCCTGTTACCTTTAAAGTGGAAAGGGACAATGACATCAATGGAAGGCAGATGAAGCAATAGCCAGAGGGTGTGTCGACACCATCTCGTGAAAATATGCGACAGATTTGTCGTGTTGAAATGGGACGTGAATGCGTGTTCGGTGCAGGGCATCCCACCGAATGCGGGGGCTGACAAATCAGTCAGTTCGTGGTCCACTGTCGTAAAGTGACGACGACCCTGGCCATCCTCGGTCGCGCACGTCGCCAGCACCAGGATTGATCCGGCGGCGGCGGTGACGACGGCGACGACGACGACGACAACGCCACCATCAGCCGCCGAGAAGAATCGCCTGCACAAAGCCTATGACGACCGCCCCACCGAAGACAACAAAGCTGTTTACTAACGTAGCACACGGTGGACATAGTCGAAACCGACGGTCGAACTGTCGTCGTAAAGTGTGCTTTACGTAGTCTGAGCTACATTCTTTTTCATTTATTAAAAGCAAACATCATAGACGCAGAAGGTGGACAACTACCTAGGTGAAGTTTGTTATAACGTCAACTCGGAAGACCGCCCGTTAGACTGCGGCCCGAATACAGACCAGCCGTTTAAGTAGGTTTCCCAATTCCCAATAGTCTGCATTCATAAAATAATTGCTAACTTAATTAGTTGACTAAAGTTCGTTCAGCAAAATTCTTAGTTTAGTGGTCACTGGTTTCTGGGGTCGACATCATTTAATTGCAAAACTGCAGACAGAATTAACAGAAGGTGGATTTTATCCAGCCATTTAAATGGTTTTTGCGTGTAAAAGATGAATCGACCACGATCATCATGAAAATGAGCAATGAAGTTACCACCGGAGTAACCAGAAACCGAACCCTATCAACATCGGCTTCGGGTGTAAATCTACCTGCGCCACCTAATTAGCTTCTTCTAGCAATGGTTTATCCTATTTGCAAGTGCTCTGCCTACTAAAGGGATGCACAAAAACAACTTCCTAGGGAGTCTTAGGCGTTGACAGAATGCCTGACCACTTTTGGTTACCCAAGTAGAAAGTTTCTTATTTTGCACGTTTCTTCAACATTAATGAACAGACTGGAAAATACAAAGCACTCTGCTTGTGACTCGAAAGAAGGAAATCCATCTCAGATTCACCGCTCCTGCTGCGTAGCTTTAGTCAACTGGTCTAACGGTTGAAGCTAAGTGTTACCAGTCGTCGGACCTGTCCGTTTCCGTCTGCGTCTGGTCTCTGTTTGCACGTGCGCCCCACCTGCAATTCGTGCAGCTGACCCTGTGAGACTTTTCACGACATTGTTAACACGTCCACAAATCACAGTCACCCGCATCGACTGATAGAGTCCGAGCTCGCCGTAAACGCACATACGGACTCACGGATGACCACCGACTGACGGAATTTCATCCTGTCTCCATGATCACGTGCCGCTTACCTCCGTCACACCTGTTGAGATGCAATGATCGACGGCGGCACGGAGATTCCCTAATAACAAGCCAGGGAGGACAGAGTTTGGACAACCTTTACTGAGGAGAAGGAGAGGACGTACACACGGCTAAGTAGTTAGTGGCGGCGAGTGCTCTTACCGGCCGGTAAGCTTGTTAGCCCGACGCGAAGCGCGTGTGTGCGTCTGCGCCTTGCCCGCCTGCAGCCAATCAGTGAAGGGTGCAGCATCGACTGACGTCGGGCTGTGGCCACGCCGGGCCTAGTCATACTGGGCTCAAGAACAGGAAGTTTGGCGGATCGAAGGTGGCATGGATGGGCGGCTGCACTGCGACCACGAGAGGACGTTGTCATACACTTCATCACTTCCGTACAGAACACATTTCTTTCTCTGATATCCGTATTCTTCTCCTAAGTTGACTTGGGCTGTTATCATAGCGGTTATGTCAGATCCATTACTTTAGCAACCCACCCTGTCTCCGTCCTCCCGCTGGTCGTAACTGTATCAGAGCTCTGTAGAAATCAGAAACAGTATGCAATGTACTCGAAGAGGAACAAGTAACATATCTTCCGTATCAGGAGGTTGATTCCGGGTTCCGGACGCCATAATTCGCCCTTAGTAAGTACGTTTGCTTTACGCGTGATATTGACTTCATATTTGAGGCACGGTTTTACCAAAATCAGTGTTGTCACTGATGTATGTTGGTCACTGATATGACTGGTGCCTAGTTGGCCATCATCGTCAATATCAGCGAAGTCATCGGATAAGACCCCGAGAAAACTTACTCCACTCCCTCCCTCCCCGCCTAAATGATTTCTTTGGCAAAACCTATCAAAGCCAAGTGGTAGAAAGAGTGTGGAGCCAGTAGGATGCAGTGACAATGGCCCAAATGTAGTCCAATTCTGAAAGCTTGTGCAGTTAGTCGCTAGGCATACGAAGTGTGAGTTGGTGTGTGAGTTTCCACGGGGAACTGTTAGCGACTCAAACTGCTTTTTTTTATTCCTCTTACGTATACGGTGTTAAAAAGATACGACTTTCAGATTCACGACTGACAAACTAAATCTACATGGCTTAAAGTAATGCCACCTAGGTCGGCAACAGTACCGATGTACCGGAATAAATTTGTTGACAAGCCGATAACTGTGATAGACATGCCCAAGTAAGGAAGGGGAAAACGACACAGTTTCAAAGCCCCATAGTAGAACCACCCACAAGCCTCCTATTGGCTGAATGGACTACAAGTGTACCGTATGGTCAGGAGTTACAATCAGAATTCCGCGTGTACTGACAAGCATGTTATCATTAAAAGTATTACCAACAAAACAGAGCAAACTGTAATAGCCGCATTCTATCCTTAAATCGAGAAAGATCGCCAAAAGTCGCTCACACGTCCGCTTAACCAACTGCAGCTGTTTGGACGTGAGCCTGGAGTCCAACTACTTTAAAGATCAAGTAAATTTAGGTTTGAATTTCAGCTCTTCACGGCATGGGGTGGCAAAACAGCTGCCTGGCGAAAGATGACAAGCCAGAATTTGCCAGTCCAGTCTCCCTTGTTTTGATGGTAATACTCCCCCAGAACTTGCGTCTTTTATATTATATCCTCCGATACAAAAATTATTCCGATAAAATAGCCATAATTTTCAATAACTGGCGGTCCATGAGCCGTTCCCCTGGCAATTGTTACTAGGTTTTACATTGTAATTTTGCAAATATTCACTCCAAAAATTACTACACAATAGACTCCATCCAGAAAGTTCACTGGCGAGCCTAGTTCAGCAATAGTGCGAGTGTCTACTGGCCGGGTTAGTCAGGAATGTTAGTTAGCACATCACAGGTGACGAGGGCTATAGTAGATGATACATGTCCTGAAACATCAAGTGACACTCTGAAGGACGATCTCGGCATTACTTAAGCGAGGTTGTTATGTTTATGGGTGGGAAGATGCCCAATCAAAGTCCGCCATCCTGCTGTGACTAAAATATCTCGGGGTTCTGCTACAGTATGATCAGTATTACAACCCCACCTAATTTATCCTTGCTAACCAAGATCACTTGTTAGGAATCTAAATAGTGCCTCCGGAGTTACATCACCCACGGTGCCTCTGTTCGTAAAGCAGAGTGAGGACGTACGTACGAATTCGGCCGTTTAAGGGAGCCTTTGGAAGAATCCACCCCTTTCCCCCTTCGCACACTCGCCCCGCGCCAAATGGATAGATGGAGTCAATACGCCTGGGTATGCGTGAAGGGGCATAGGTTGACGAGGCTCAATGTACGCCTACGCGCGCCATGTACGGGTTGATCCTTATAAAAAAGACTCCAGGCTGAGATGACAGAACCCAAGAAGGCGCGTTGTCACAAAGGTCACACTTGACAGTTCAGCCCTGCTGGCAGTTCTTAGCGGAGCGGATTATCCAGTCAACTGGCAACCCACCGAGCCAAGGCGGTTTGTATGTCGGATTGTTTATAAGGAGGAAACCTGGGCACTGTACCAGTGCAAGATAAACCTCTTTTGCAGCTCTCCCAGGCGTGAGCGGCAATTCCGAGCCAAAGCGAATGAAGGTGGTCAGTGGCTGACACGGCGTATAGCCTCCGACTAATGTACGCCTCGCGCATGTGAAAATAAGCCCTACAAAACGATTACGAAGGCTGTTCTTCGTTGTCGCCAACCGTCTGCATTTTGCAATTGCCCCCACGAACTGAAGCCAAAATGCGCATAAAACATCAACCAGTCCTCCAAACCAAGTTTTACAGAATACCGCCTAGCGCTATACCGAGTGATTTTCACGCACTAGAGCCACCGACAAAACCTGAATAAATGCAGTTTCATTACTAAAACAGCAATAGGCAGTAGTGGTCCCATGAAGTATGCATCCTTCCCGAGCATAAAACACTTGCGAGATAAGGCGAGTGTGGTTGAAAAGGTATTACTTGTAGATACACATATCAGAAAACGTGTTGAATACATGAAACCACAGAGGAAACAAAGTGAGGTAATTAAAATCACCAACATAGTTAATAGTGAAGTATAAATTTACTTTTGTTTTTGTACACGCAAATATGTCTATACAACCTAATGATATGAAAGACTTGTGTGGGTTACAAAGTGCAACTAAGTGAGCAAAAGACGACAAACGAAAGAGCAATTATGAGTGAAGACAGAGGAGTAGATTTTTATGCAGTCAGAGATGTTCAGATGATCCTGCTTGAACGGACGGGCAAAAATGCGCTATTTTCGCTGGGGACAAGCATGTTGGCTTTGCTCTTCTTGTGAGAGCATTCGCTCGAATCGGGCCTGTCAGCAGACCTGAAAACGTAAAACTCTGTATCAAACTACATTGTCTACTGGTTAAGCAAGAGTAGCGGTTATATCATTGATAAACTTTGTACCTCTTGGTGATTGGAGGAGGATTGTGGAAGCCGGTACCCTCGTGTTCGGACAAGCTTGAATTCAGGTCCTGCTCCGCACCGTCGGGGGGCTCCCGCTTCAGGACAGTAGGACGCGTCAGCCCGGGAACCGCGACTGGGGTGAAACAAAAGCCCTCCAGTATCGCACCCAGTGGATTCGGATGTCTGGCGAACGCAGGGACAGGAGGAGTGGTCGGTGACGCACGACTGGTAGAATGTGCAGTCTGTAAGGGTACGTTTTCGTCTAGCGAGTCCCTGCCAAAGTAGCTGGAAACGAAAGCGGGGGGAGACGGCAAACGAACTTCATGGCCGATCGGACGGTCATGGGACGCAGTCCTGTGGAGGTTCTCAGAAAGGTGGGGATCGCTGACATGGCAGTTGAGGACTGACCACTTTGGGAGACGTTCTACAACAACCAGAGAAAAATGCCCAGTTAATTGAAGAAGTGCTGCTTCGGGAACTCGTGCACTTATATTGGTTTGGCAAAAATGGTCAAAGAGCCTTGGAAATAATCTAGACAAATGCGAAGGCAGTAAATAATTTTAACAGAAAAGCAAGACGGCGAAAAAGAGGAAAAGTCAGCATCAAAGAAAAAGGGAAATATCGCGATTGGCCTTTCGCATCTCATAATTAAGTCTGCAAGGTCATATCGGCGTTAAACAATCTGTGTGGCGTAAAGCGCCATCTGTGCGTGCTAACGCGCAAATAAACGCCTTACAAAGATGTGCGGTCGAAATGAGGTCAGCCGACTAAATGTTAGATAAGCTTCGGGCTTCACCTATGCTCCTATTCTTGCAACACGGCACTCTATTCTAGGTATATGACCTAAGATAATCAGCTTATGCTCTGAGTAAGTGGAACTTGGCAACCAAAAGAAAAAAAGGCGGTAAACAAAAATTTGCACAACCTGGATGGGTATAAGGCTCATAAAGAAAGCAATGCGAAAGCAAAGACGAACAAATGCCTCGACAAAGTCTGCGAAACGGCGCTCAAAAATGATGTGGGCAAGGAACCGAGACTCGACGCCACCGACCTCCGGAAGCATAGATAAGGGGCGCGGACCATTGCACTTCGAGAGTCCAAAATCCCCGTCAAGCCATGACTCGCTTAACAGCATTCGCGTGAGGCGACACGGTGTAGGAGCGGTTTCTCACAGTTTCTACACTCAACGGTGGACATCTCCATCGAACCTTAGGACGCACCCGCTCAAGGTTCCACGATCGGGCCGGGCGGTAGAGAAGCTTTACTGAGTCGTGGGGGGGAGGCATTTGTTCTGTCCCAATTTGGTGTTCATTCGTGACCATTTTGTAAGCAACTCGTGTGCCAGACCGTTGTCCGGCCACTCCAGAAGGCGTCACCGCCACATGGCCTGCGGGCCATAAAACCTGTTTGTTTGGATTTCAGTCTTCCTTAAGGACCATTCCACAATCCGCCACCTGTCAGTGCGTTGGGCAACATGCAGTTATGCAAACAGACAGGCTTTGCCTTCCCGGGGATTTCTGTTATCCAGCGGCGGTGGTGGCGGCAAACACAGATGCACTCCTAAAGTGGACAACTCTGTAGCCTCAAATGAAAGAGGTCAGAGGTGAGTGGAGTACGCATGAGATTCGGGACAAAATCCCCAACTAAATACGGGGCCTCAGCTCCTTTCCAGTCGGCTTTACTTAAGCAAAAAAACCACTTTACTGTCTTTTGACAGGCTGCTTAGGTTACCTGTTTCTGACCCCGGGCACAAACAATACCCTCGTCCCTGTTTGTTTGGATTTCAGTCTTCCTTAAATACTGTTCCACAATCCGCCACCTCTCGGTGCGTTGAGCAACATGATGTTATGCAAAAAGACAAGCTTTGCCTTCCTGGAGATTTCTGTTATCCAGCAGCGGTGGTGGCGGCAAACGCAGATGCGCTCCCAAAATGGGCAACTCTATAGCCTCAAATGAAAGAGGTCAAAGACGTGCGTCGGGCAGTCTGAGCAAGCATCATGTTTGAACGTCACAGTCTGGCAAGCAGCCAACAGGTGAAATAATGCGGTTTTCGGGACCGGCCGTTAGATTGCAATGGCACCTCCTCAGTACGGCCTTAGGATTCTCACCAATGTGATATGCAAGCGGGAAAAATTTAGTTTGGTTAGGTAGGACGATTAATTTGCGTGGAACATAAGAAACGCAAAGAATGCCTGGTCCGTCACTCTGCCCAACCACACTAACTTGGTTACCATTTAAACATAACACATGTAGGTAGAAGAAGACAGTTAGCGGGTGAGGTAGGGACAGGTGTCACGCAAGGCTCCGTCACTCGGATCTAATTAGGCAGTACTCCCTCTGGAGAGTGTTGGCCTTTATCAGACGAATCATCGGTCATATCGCAGTCAGGACGCGATACCGCGCCAGGAGTCGTTTGAGGGGTGAGGTGGGCAACGTAATCCGAACCTCGGGGGCAACTGGTGGCAGTATACGCTGGTTATGGGTGCCCGCGTGCATGTGGGTTCAGGTGTTAATGCAGAATATTGGCGACATTTGCAATACTACTTTCTTACATGGAGCACACGCGGACGCCACGAAGGCCCACCGCCAGCAAAGTACTGAGACTGGCTGCTGTTTCGCTTAAGCACAAACAGATAGCGACGATTGTACTATAGTAGCAGGACGACTGCAAAAAGAAGCAGTGACGGCCTCAGTTAATGGATTCTGCTTTAGATGTCATGGGCGGGCAAGGCAAGGCAACCTAGGCATGGATGGAGGATCAGTTTTTAGTTTCGCAAGTCTTTCCTATTGTAATATAACGCATGCACGGGTCACCACGAGGTCATTCAGGCAATGACAGTCCCGGCGTGAGCGAATGACGTGCTGTCACATGGAAGTTCCCGTGTTTCAGGCGTCCCTGTCCATAAGTGAATGAATGATCAAAACTGCGGCTAAAAATCAGACGGAGGGATTTCAAGATTAACCGTCAGTTGAAGTTTACGGGGAGATTCAGCACGGCCCGCTACAAGAGAGTGGTGCCAGCTCCGTAACTAAGGCATCTTTGACGGACGGCAAGCTCACAAAAAACAGTACGGGATTGTAAACTCGAACCGTTATGCGCGTTCGACCCCTCCCCAGGCCCTGAGGATTTTGTTGCTTTTTAACCCAGCCATGTCCTTTGGTCCCCCATTAAGGACATCTTGAATTCAGCCAAAACGTCAGGCTTTGTCGTTTCACATATTCTAGAATGTCAGCAGTCAAAAATTGCTCTATCAAACCAGTTCAGAGAAGACAGGCGGAAGTTTTTATCATCTTAAAATAAAAGTCCGTGCTGTCTCTTCCCCTCTCGGACGGAACATGATGGGACGAGAACGACCCGAGGGCGAATCAAGCATGACAGCTGTGCTCTTAACGAAAGTACTGTTGTCGTGGTTCCTCATGGGCGATGAGACCGAGAGGTTAGATGCGGTAAGCCCCTGAAAGCGTCCTTACCGGCGCACACAAAGAGAGGAAGGTGGCGGGCAGTCATAGGAGGGCGTTGCAGCTTACCTTATTGGCCAAGTCGACAACCAATCACGCACTGGAGACCGCGCGTGTGAGACCAAGGCCGCAGTGGAAACAACGCTCGTGGCGCGCCAGCGCCCAGGGGCCTGGACAGCGGCTATGCCGTTTTTATTGGAACAAAAGCAACGCGTGCATGGTCGATAGGTGGCTCATTCACCGTTCGTGATAATGACGAGCATCGGGGAAGAGGGTGAACTGATTGAAAACTCTTTTATCCTAATTCCCCCTATAAGACGGAGTCACAACGACTGGGACTGAAATTAGATGCAATTGCTGAACGGACATCTTATCCGGACTTAAGCTGCTATTAGTTTGACCTCGTTATACAACAGCAATTCGTGATTTCAGGAAGTTAACCTATTGATATGGTTGTGTTAAGTATGCCAAACTCTCACTGTTTCTAACTCATCGACCTAGACGTCGTTGGAACCATAGATTGGAACTAGGTGCCAGAAAATTGACAAAAAGGTAAATTCTCCAGAGGAACGCTGCATAAACCTCGGCAGAATGCGAACAGAGAAAGGGAGCGGACTTCGCCTAGTCTGGAAGAAAACAGTACACGGTTTTAGATTTTCGTATCCCTTCTTATTCTCGAAAAAAGGATCTAGAATCGAATGGGCGCCAAAATATTTAAGTAAAACGTATTGAGAATGTCAGAGCGCAAAACAACCGCATTCGGAAAGTGTGGCTGTCGAAAATTATGCTGGTGAGACGACATTACGTCAAGGGGATCGTGCAGTCCAAACCACATGAAGACTGGTGATGATGGGAAATACAACCCCCACGGACGGCGATGCAGACTGCAGTCCTATAATTTACGAGACAGTATTTGGAAGGTAAATTAGCCACAAACTTTCACAATCACCGTTCAATGGAATTATATCTTTCATTTACACTAGGTACCTAGTGGGGAATGCGCTGGCCGAGCTTTCTTAGTAACTGCAAGTTATTGACCATTTGTACACCGAGGTTTTGGCACAGTAAAGTTGCCCTCGTTAATGTTCGAGACAAGATGACTTGATGAGCCAATGAACGCCAGCCTAGATGCAAAAAGCTTGTTGAATGGGCGAACATGGGACTATAAAAAACTGGCGGAGTAAATTGGACCACCAACTCCATCTGACATTGAAGACCTTGCATTCTGTGGCCACATTACTGTGAGAATAAATTTTCCAGTGCAAACAACTAGTTCACTGGAGGGACGCAGAAAGAATGGGAAAGTGAGTGAGATATCTCTATCCGAGACCTTATGGATGCTTGTTTGCGCCATGCAATTCTTTTCAAACCAAGTCATTTTGATGGACACAAGCCTGAAGGGACGTGCGAACCTCACCGGAAAGTGAAGCACCAAAGAGAGCACGGCTCTCATATACGGAGCACAGAAGGCACCCAGTCTACCTAGGAGGAACACACACCGCCTTAGGCAACATCAGCTCGAAGAGCGGAAGCGGTGAGGACGGATCAACAGCCTGAGTCACGTGGCCGGCCGACCAGCCGTCGCAGCAGACGCGCACATAAGACATCTCCGCGACTGGGGCATGACGACAGCGACGGCTGAGCTCGAACTGGCATGCTGATGTCACGCGCTGAACACACACCCACGCACTCGCATGCTGGCACGCACGAGCGCGGGATGCGTGTAATCTTCTGAGGCTCTGGGTTTGGCAGCGGGCCAAAAGCGCCTGCGTCTGTGGTTTGGCCCTTTGACCTCGTGTGTCCTCCGCGGGAGGAAAACGAACGACAGCGGCCAAGGATGAGGACGACGACGCAGGGAACAACGCGTTCCTAGCAGGCCGCGAACGCACACTGTCGCAAAAATGTGCCCATCTAAACCCCTCCAGCTGCTGCCCCGGAACCGGCATCTATTAACTTCCCCTGGTTTAGTATGCGGTCCATTGCTTCAGAACATGCTGGCGAAGAATTGAAAATTACCAGAAGTGAGTAGGCAGGTATTCTCAAAATTTGATGTGGAAAATGGATACCAAGATGTGGTCGATAGAATGTCAGCTCTGTGAGAGGTAACTTTTCAAAGTCAATCGACACTTGGTTAGTAGGTCACAGTCAAGGCTAATTGCCAAAAAGGAGATAAGTTAGGGAAGAAGCTAGATAGGTTGTTAAGGGAAAGAGAACCGAGTGATGCAAGGGAGAAATTATCAGTCGGGGGTTTCCTAATGAATTTGAGAACCCCACACAAGGCAAGGCCCTTTATTAGTTCACTACAACTCTAACTTTTGTCTATGGACAATAACTGTGAGGGGGCTGAGACGTGATGTGCTTAAAAGGACTGTAGTCACGTGTTGAAGCGAAAAACCACTGAGGTGCATCTTCGGGGGAGGGGAGGGGGGTGAAAACACCCACGCAGCAAACTTTTTCTTGCGACCTAGTAGACAAAAGGAGTCTATAACTTGATGAAGGGTGCCTGTTTTTTTTATTGTTACCGACTCGCAAGCCTGTACCTCACAGTGACGCACCACGGTTGTGATACTCCGTCGGGTTCCCAGTGAAGAGGTCCCAGAGAGCCAGTATGATATGCCGGCTGGGTACGAGGATATGGACCTCCCGCAATACAGGTAGTCGTGTCCTGAATTACAGGGGGTGGGGGGGGATCTAGAGTTAGTGTTAGAGCCAGTGTTAGGGGAGTCAGGGCTAAAGTCAGGACACGTGAATAGCAACCCCCTGAAATTCAGCTGGGCACCGCCTGAAGTACTAGAGGGGGGGGGACCTACAGGTTTATATTCTCGTGTCCAACCTGGTGTGCCCATAAACGGTTGCCAGATATCCTTACAACAGGGTAAAGGACCGTAAGGAATTTGAACACCGCAGTGGGGCAGGCGGGTTGCAGTACTAACACACAGGCAGGAAATGCAGGCCAGCGAAGAGAGCGAAGGGAGGATGTGGTGGGCCGCAAACCTAGCGCGGTGGTTACTCCACTATCACATGATAACGGATGCATTGGACCTCCGTTCTGCAGTTGAAGTGAGGAGGAGGATGAGGAGGGGAAGGGAGGGGGAGAAGAAGAAGAAGATGGTGGTGGACAGAACACAAGTTCTAATAATTTTCCTCCTCTTGTTTTAGCTTGGTGTTTCGACAGAAAGAAGGTGGCTGGCAACGGCACGTGAGCTGAAGGTCATGTGACTGGGCAGATTTCTCCGTACGCTTGCGAGTACTCGTCCTCGACCGATAATTTTCCAGCGCCGTGTAGATGGGAGAACACGTGCCCAGCTACGCACTGGCGGCGTTTACGTTTGCCCATGCGAGCCTCTTCAGCGAGAGGGTAGCCAAGTTCACCCAATTTTGCAGACCATCCTCGCCCTTCCTCCCCACTGAAAACATTGTAACCACACAAGCCCACTCACGCACCCACCCCGAAGAAGCTCGTGTGCGTTTGTAATGAACGGTGGAGATCGAAGTAGGAAGAAAAATTAAGTACGAAGAGTGGTCACGATCACAAAAAATAAGTGCCCGGGTGGGTCAGATTGGGAAACAGGACAGACGATATGGCGGATGCGACGAAAATAACCAAGGGAGCATATTTTGTGTAAATCACAATATCAACGCATGACAGAGCGGAGAGCCAATTACCACAAAAACTGCACAAGACAAGATCCTGCGAAATCCATCCATGACAAACTTGGAGGAACTTGGGTGAATTAGTAGAGGATATCACACGAAAAATAGGTGTCCGAAATAACCGACCAGTGGCGATCAGTGGTGCTTTCTCACAGCATCTGTGCTCGGGAGGACAGATGCAGACGGTTGCTTTGACGTATTACAAAGGCACAGGAAAAGGAATAAATGAGAGAAAGGTAATCTTTTCAGAAGTGCAATAATACGACTTCCAGTTGCGATATTCCCATTAAGCAGGACACTAAATAATGATCTGCATTTATGAATAAATTTTCTAACCGGTTTTTGGGCTTGACACATCCTTGTATGTCCTCAGAAAAGCAACGAACCTCTGAGGGAACACCCGACGGAACCTTGGCAAAGTCTTCCTATGTGTGGCAGAGTTATAGATGATCAGAAGATCGGGGTGACCATTTCTGGCTTAGTAGCCGTCGTCAGTCAGTTATATCTCAACCCGCAGTTTGAATAAATTAGGATTCAAACCCAAATTCTTTGTCTATTGAGGGTTAAGTTTAGGGCTCTACCATTAGGCCACGGACCACGCGATAAGCATACTAACCATCGTGGTATGGTCCCTCACCTATAAATTTGCAGAACATGTCCCTCCATTCAGATGTATAGGCGCACATACTACTCCATCTGCTTCCCCAGGTAAAGAAGCCTCAAATGAGCGGCAAGAGTTACAAAAAAGTGAACATTTCAGGGTCTGAGAGGACTTACCACCAAAAGACACTGGACCATGTAGAATATTGGAGACCGAGGTTAGAGGACGTGATAACGACTGTGTGACAGCAGGCAGGGGTGGAGAACGGGGACGAGAGGGAGGCGGAGGGAGTACTTCTGCCCCAAATAGTTCTTCCTCCTCATCTATAGAGTCGTAGAGGAGCGCGGTGATGGTGGATGATGGCGGCGGAGGCAACGGTAGACTGGCCAGCCAGTTGGCCTGTTCTCGATGAAGATTCGTGTCCTGAAACAAGGAAGGAGAGGATGCCTCGGGGGACGAAGGCACCACGGAGACACCGTGCTCGTTCGTTGGTGACGGAGAGCCACTTTCAATACTATTTGATGGAGAGTTCACCATTGAGGCAGAGGGATGTGGAGCTACCGGCCGACAGAAGCGGTACCAGGGAGGGGACGTGCAGGCAGTTCTCAAAGGCAAATTGGAAGACGTCTCTGTGAGAACCTTCTCACCGCTTTCAGAGGGACCGGAAGGTTGTAAGGACGTCCGGCAGGCAAGGGATGGCACAGATGTCAGTGGTAATGGCGATGGAGGTAGGGGGTAAGTCTAGAAACCAGGAAATTGAATTGTTTGGGTCTCATTCGGGCCAGAAGGGTAGAGAAAAGAAGCTTACAAAAAAGACACCATTTTGCCCAGAACTGTGCGATTGTCTTTCTCCTACACTGTAGCCAAAGAATGCGTGAAGAAAATGTGCTCACGGAATCGAAACATGCCCCGAATTTGGCTGAGTTCAGCGGCTATTTGATAACTGGCATAAAGAAAGATGATAAAAGAGTGCAATTGCCAAATGGACCAGAGGGTCCGCAATTCTAATTTTTACCCACTCCAAACAGTGTTTCTGTAACCCTTTTCTCGCATTCTGTCGCAGTGCGGCCCTCATTCAAACGACGTTGAAAATCAGGGGCAAATCAAGGAAAACGAAAACCTGTGAGCATTGGGCAAATCTTTAGATCTAGTCTGTGAAGGAAAATGGAGTGAGAGGAAGAAACTGAATGCGCGAGCAATCGCCTCTGCCCTGACAACTGTCTTGCCTGAACCAGAGGTTGGGGAATCACGCAAAACTCTGAGTCGGCACATCCGCCCATCTGCCGTCGGGTGGCATAAGAAGTGTCGCAGCAGGGAATAAGCCCGACGACACTAAGTGGTTGAGTGCCCTGGTAGGTGCGCAACGCCCACGGGCAGAGGCAGGGGAAAAGAGGTTACGGTGAACTGCATGCAATGAGTCATTTGCATCCGCCTAACTCTCACCCCAGTGACTCCTTCCACACGGAAAAACCGAGTCAAGTTTACCGGACAGTTCCGTCTGGGCCACTAAATTGTGCTATTCCGGCAAAGAGGGTACAGCCACGTATTGCGTTGTCACTGCTATAGCGCGTAAGAAAGGGTATTTATATGCCTTTCTTTGTGTCCACTGGAAAAACAGTAGCCCTTTAGTTGGGACCCTCGGACACATCCGACATCACAGGCAAATGATCATGACCACAGCTTTTGATGATTCTGAAGATATAAAGGCTACGCTTTTATGGGCTACTATTTTTTGTCAATAACGCCCCTCCCCCTACAAGCTTAGAGACAATCACTATTTTTTCCGCTTCACATGGCTCCAAGAGCAAACAAACACCTTTGGATCATTCACGCGCAAATGTCGGCGCCTAGAGATGCAAGAAGTGTTAGGGACAAAGATAGTGGCAGACTACTTCTAGTCTTTTTGCTGTCGTCAGCCAGCCACTGTTCAACCACAGGCGGTCAAAACTTGGTGTGTTAATCGGGTTTCAGCTGGCCATTGAACTATTATAGGGAATATCCCAAGTCACGTGGAAGTAACAATCAACGGTCTGGGCCTATTCAAGATCGAATACGAGTGTTCCGTTATCTCCGCATTCAGTTCGACCACCAGGCTAGGTCGGTGATCGCCACACCTACACCACATAAAACCCGCGCAAGTGGACGAGTGGACACAGCGGCGAAAGAAGTGTACAAAAAGATTGACAGACTTCCTTTAGCGGGATTGGGGTTACTCTAGTGATGAGGCGAGTTGAAGGTGGCAAAATATGTCAAAGACTTCGCGAGAGTGTGCCAACCGCCTCATGTGCATTGGCGTGTGAACGGGACACCCGGAATGAGAGTCACACGGCAGGAGTACGTCCAATAACTCGTCGGTGGATCACCACCACTACACTGCGGACGTAGTTCCGTCGCTCATGAACGATATCGAGAAAGGCTTGAGAATAACCGATCCAGTGATCCGGTGACAAGACTAGGTCAGCTGGTGATGATGAGCTAGGGTGTAGTGACTGACCTACTTGACGGCTGGTGCTTCTCCCATAATCGAACCAGGCCTCAGCACAGAGTTGTAGGCATTGGGGAGACGTGTCAGCTACCCACATTTGGTGTAGGTGTCCAGTCGCAGCAGGATGTGGCCGCTGAACTGACAGTGGCTTCGCGGAACCGCAAATGAAACCTGCATGCAGTCAAAGTGGAATTGTCGCTTCGAGAAGTCACGCATTTGAAGAAACCGCACTTAGAGGTCAGGTGACGAGATGGTTCACTGCTGGTGCCCATGATGGTGGGTGCCGACCCCCTCTATTCTCAATTCCTTGTATAGATAGTGGATAGTGTGGCCAGTCAATGAGCAAATACAAATAAACGGCTCATTACAGATCGGTAAACCTGGCGTGCGGTGTCTAAAAGTTTTTTTGCGTCGCAGCCTTAGCGGCGAAAAGTGAAACCGGTTAATTATAACTATGAATCTTGACGGAAAACACGAATTTGTCAAAAACAGACAAGAGGTGGTAAACAATAATCCGGGGTAGGATCTTATTTCGTAGCCGCACCTGTTAGTGGTTAAGGTTAGAGGTTAGTGAGGGGGACTAGAGGTCAGGGCTGGGGTAAGGATTTGGTGTTAGGTTTAGGGGTCAGTGTCAAACCCCCTTATCACCACCATTCCCGTATAACAGGTGGCTGGGGTTTGTCTACTGCAGGTGCGGCCACGAACTAAGATCCGACCGAATCCGGAATTAAACAGCGGGGAAAGACTGTGCCAAAACTTCGCGGGATTGGCATTCGCTGATCTATCCGTTTTTCCCTGCATCTCCAGTCTACAACCCTGGAGGGCAGCCGTGTAGTGAGGAGCAAGCAGGTGTGATACCGAGGCCCAGGCCGTGAAAACGCCCTGCTGGCGGGCTGACAAGGGTAAATATGCCAGAAATGGCCATCTGAGTTTCGCGTACGAAGAAGTCTTCCCGATTCTGCGGCGTAGTTGTTTTGCACGCAAGTGCACTAAATCCCGAAAACTACTCCAGATATTTCTCGGCCTCATATCGAGTCTTTCGCTCTAATCAGTTGGCGCTTGACTGTTGGCCACAACCTGTGCACAGGTCAAACTCTGAGTGAAGTCTGGCGGCTGCCGACCATCAAATGCGGCGAGCAAGCTATTAGCATACTAAGTACGAACGTCTTTAGTGAGTAAAAGAGCTGCTATTTTTAGTATGCATGTGATCGCGTAGCAGCCACATACCATAGATACTACATTTCTTGTGCGAATAGTACCTCTAACTGTCGCTGTGCCGGATGATAGAGCCAGGAATGAAACTGAAACGTCGGGCAACCAAGCCTCCTACTTGTCAAAACTCCTGGAACTGTTGAGCACCACCGATGGAATAAGTAGCTCAGTACCTCTTACATGCGCCGCGATGGTAATGCTCTAAAGACCTTGGAAGCCAGTTCAAGATTATCACGCCGGAATCTAAATTCCGGGCTCGAGATGGGGCGGGGAGTAGAATGTGGCTTAATAACTGTCAGAAACTAGCTTGCAAGTCCTAGCGCAAGGCTTATGCGGGCATTGTGACAAATGACCCGACTGGAGACACTGGCGAAAGCCATTCTTCAGAACACATTGCGAATGAGTGCCAAATTAAGCCATTAGCCAAACCTTACGTTTGTTGTCAGCCTGCCTGCACCAAGAGCCGGATGACCGACGCTCACAGCAGCAGGTGGCTGAAATTGGGATGGCCGGAGCTCCCAGGAGGACACCCTCGTTAGTCGGGTGTGTAGACGCTGGTCGAGGACGACCCCACCACTACTTGAGTAGGCATGAGTCATCGCAGGACAGGGGGCATTAGTGACTGGAGGTGGCTGGCGGGCATGCGATTCATGTCGATGGTCCTACAGAGAGCCAAAGACGAAAAAGGGCTCAAACATGGACAAGCCTCAGCATTGTTTCGTTTACGCAGGGGACTGGCACTTTCAAAAAGATGAGATGTTAGTTAAATCAAGGGTAGAGGGGTGGTGTGCTGGAGAGATTTTAGGACCTTATTGGTCACCTAGCCCAAAAACGGGAGCAGACGGAGGATAGTAAATCAGGCGTACGATCTGGTTAGAGAAAGAAGCCTGAGTGAAAGGTCCACAAAAATGTGAAACTACAAGCGTAGGAGAATACGCAGACGTCCCCCAATCATAGCCATCCACTAACCCCTCCAGTGTGTGGGTGAAAATTAGAACGTCTGGGCTTTTTGGCGAAGTAGGGAGACTGTCAACAAACAGCTATAGTGACGATAACATCCACAAATGTGAAAATCAAAACAACACGACCTAGGCCGAGTGAAGGTGTGAGGGGGCGAGATGTGGGGGGGGGAAGGGATGAAATCCAACTGGGAAAGCTGTGTGCACGACTGCTCAGTCTCTGAAGATGGGTAGAAGAAACGACTACCCGAAACGTCAGACCTCAAATACACCTCTCCCGGTGAACGCCTCCTCTTCTTTTGAAATCCAACTGTCTCTATATCTCTTAAAAGACGGTATTAAAAGCAGCAGCAGCGGCAAAGATTGCCGCGCAGAAAATGCCCCTCCCCCTATCAAACCCTATTGTCCGACAGGATCATCTCAAGAGACACGGAGTGGGCTTCTGTAGATAGCGGACATTGTGTACATACTAAAGCCTCTTGTAGAGTCGTGGTATCTGCTAAAAGGGGACAGCAATGCGGTATTGTCTCCGCCATCGCGTCAAGCGTATCTGGCCAAAAATTAAGGAGGCATTTTTGGGGGAAATGTGATAGTGTGTGTGTGTACTGTATGCGATAAAAGGACACAGTTGCATATGGAAGAGGTGGTTGGGCGACAATGAGAAGAAGCTCAGGAAAGGACCAGGAAGAGGGGCGAAATAAGGTGGTTGACAGTCGGAGAGCGTGACGAAGACATGATGACGGCAAAGTACTCCACCCATTCTCAACTAGTTATTTAAACTTCCATTCTAATTCTAAATGCACCATTTTAGACGAGTGCATAACTTTTAAGGCGCAAGAATTACGAGTATAGCATACAGCTTTTTAATCTCCCCAGAAGCAAATAGGTAACTTGGAGTAAATCAGTCGAAATGAAGCTTTCTAGGCTCGGTCAGAAAGTTGACATGAATGCTTGAGTCGAAATCCACCAGCCGCAGTGGCATAACCGCGTAATATTCATAAAATGCCCACAGTCAGTCAGAAGTGTACACATGTTGCTTGATTTACCATGTTAACTACTTTTGGCTAGTACCTGTGCTGTTAGCATTGTAAATCAAGCAGCATAACATAGAGGGTGATGTTAAGATCACGGGAGACGAAGTGAACCCACAGAGAAGCAAAAAGAGTACAAACGAAAAGGGCACCGGTTAGGAAGTCATGGCTGAGCGCACACAATATGACTGAAACTACGGCCCGGACACAAACACAGTCACCTACTAGGATGGAAAAAGTGGACACTCATCAAACAACATTGGTTTCAGGGACGGGCTGCCGAGCAGTTTAGGTGACCATGACAGGGCGAAATCTCATTTAAAAACAAACAAATGAATGGCGATAACCACTGCTCTCTGAGATCGTCCAAAAGGTGTAGGAGAAAACGTTGGTAGCTTTGTAGGAATGCTGAAACTAGCCCAAAGTTGTTCTGATGATACAAGCTGCATTTCCAACACGTATTGAAAGTTAGACGAAATCAGCTCACATGTGAGGATTTAAAGCAGTTATCTAACGATTCTGTAGTCATTACGCAACTTGGAGTAGCTCGGGGTGGATGATTCCGGCGTTAAGTGGGGGAAACATTTCTTAAATCATAATCTCCTTATCCTCATTCGCTTGGGCGAAATTTTAAGTTGGTCAATATAGTATTATGCCTTTTCGTAGATTAAGTTAGGAAACTGCAGCATACGTCTGAAGGAAGGATGAATGCGTGTAGACCTAGGTACTTATTTATTAAAAATCACTGAGTCATGCGGACGAAGGGGGGGACGCAGGAATAGGCAACAATAATTGACACAAAATGTGTCACCTATAGCCACTTCTGGCTTTCTTCCCATCAAAAGTCAAGGATATCCAATACCAGACTGTATACCCAAGATTTGAAGCCAGGCTATTTGATGATCGGGGAATGTCATCGCTACTGCGAAACGGGATCAGGGAACGTTCAGTCACATAGAAGTAGCGTGCATTGATCCGTCCTGACTACAAAACGGAGATGGGCATTTCCGTTTACCATGAGACCGACTATGCAGGACGTAAACCCTTAGCTCCATGACAAAGCAAGAATGCTTATTTCCGTCTCACAATCAAAAAAGATCGGTGCACTCGGTCCCTGCGCTTGGCTATTTTGCGAGAGTCCAAGCTAACTTTCTGACCAGTGAGGATGTCATTCTGCATCACGCGTGGTTGAAAAAAGACCGATCAAGATGTGTATGTCTGATAGCACAGACTGGATATATCAAAGCGCGTCGCCCCACCTGCAGAATTTATATGTTGAGGGAGAAGTGGGAGTCCAGACGGTGGAGAGTCCACAAATGGGCCCAAAAGTCAAAGATTTTGAGACAGAAATGCTTTCAGGAGGCCAGGCCGACGCACGCAAATACGGGTAGCTTTGAACAGCCGACAAAAAGGGTTTACTACCTTATGCGCTGAGTCGCCTTTCACCCATTCCAGAAACCGACAGAGGTCAGAAGAATCACATGGACCGACTTCAAGACAAGAGAGCAAAGTCCAGTCAAGAAAGCACATATGGATTCAAGGCGAATCAGCTGGGTTCTAGAGTGTCGCTCTGCAGAAACCCTCAGTCCTTATGGGCTGTTAAGAGCTCGCCTGTGATGGCTTTTTGGCAAAAGGGACGGGACAACGGCGGGACAAATGACAGCGGGACGTAGAGGACTGCTTCCTACTCTGGATATAAAGTCTAATATTGTTGCCAGTGATGAGTGAGAGAAGTCTGAGGGATTCAGTCAGACCTGTCAGGAGATAAAATCAAGGCTGACTTTTACTTCGTGATTTACACGCCCAGAGGAGCCAGCACACTGCGCTTACTGACCCGATGTTTATTATCGCTGCATCTAACCAACAACGCGCGCGTAAAATATCTCCCTCTAACGTCCTGGACGCTTAAAAAACAGACTAGCATACGCGTATACGTCTTTACGAGGTATGCACGGATGTGATGGGAAGATGGGGGCCAACGGAAAATGTTGGGCTAATGGACAGCACAGTGAAGGACAACGGCGAGAGCATGCTGTTGGAGCGGCGCGAGGGCACGTGGGCCACTGCTGCTGCTAACAAACAGGGGCACACACAACGCCTGGTGAAGTTTTGGAAAGCTCCACAGGAGGGCCCTCCTTCGTTCCGACGTTCACACCAAGCATGCCCTTTGGGGGGTTAATTGGCGAACCACAGGTTAGCGTGTACCTGGGGCCCCGTTTAATGGCTGACGGGCGTGCACACTCGATCTGGCATAAAATAAAACGATCAAGTTACCCTGATCAAAGTAAAAGACACGACCTAAATGATAAGTGAAAAAGCACAAAAGCAGGAAAATAGGGATGAGAGGCAAGTGGACAAACGTTAGCCTCCAGCTTGGCA
>CACRXP010000021.1:49085-68972 GCA_902702965.1 Spirometra erinaceieuropaei | reverse complement strand
AACAAACGAATTGTCAAGAAAATGACTCCAGAATACTCTTTTATGGATATAGAAGGATCAGCAACTGACTAAGAAATGCCAGAGAACATCATTAGCCGTAGAAAATAGTCTGATGCAGTCACTTTTGACGTTTCGTGTTCACTGCGATGACCCTTTTATGACTCAAGCCTTCAGGACAAGCTCATGTTATATAGCATAATTCAGTCGGTGTTTCTTGCCGATTACCGGCGCTCAGATAAAACTGCCCGGATGCTTGATGCGAAGTTTAGCATCTGCTCTACTGAAGATAGGGTTGACACTTCTTTTTAAGTTCTGTCAAAATTTATTGATTTGTCCGTTGACATTTTTTCACCAAAGTCTTCTTTTTCTGAATAAGTCATTGATCACACTGTCCATCTTACCTTTCCTTGCCCCCTGGCCACAATTTTTTCTTTTCCCTGACTAATACGTCTAGCAAATCTTGTATATGCAATTGTGCAGGCCTCGTGATCTGCTGAAACCGGCCGTCCGTGCATACGGGCTTATTCATGTCTGCCAGGCTTCAACATTCAGGCAGCAATAAGGCTGCATATCCACAACCACGTATTACGTAGGGTTTTAGGGATGTACGAACTTCTTAAATGACTAATGAGACTAAGTAGACCTTATCTGAGCTGGTCTACTACAGTATGCTAGGTATTATCAACAGGCGTTAAAGTAAGTTAAATGGCCATTTCTGACTTAATAACTGTAATTAGCCGGCAATATCTCACCCCAGATGATGGAACACCCAGGGTTTGTAAACAGTTTCAATATGTTCTTGAGCATTTACGTCAAACGATCTATCTAATTCAGGTACCAGCCTGAGGCTCTGTCCTCTAAGTTCAAAAATATTTAAAATCAGGTAAGAGTGACATGCGGCGACCCATCCGGACTACAGGACAAAGCTGTGTATATCTGCTATCTCGCAGCTGACGATCCAAAGTCAATGCATGCCGTGAGTTAGCGACTAACATTGAGTCACGAGGAAGTTTTCACCAAAAATGCAGTTTCGCGTGTCATCAAATAAAGGATGGGAAAATCTAGATCTAGCTTGGTAGAAAAGCCTCAGTATGGAGTATGCTTCTGTCCAAGGGTTGGGGCAAACAGAGTGGGATGGGGTAATGGCCCACTTAAGGAGATCATTGGTCTTTTATTTTTAGCACAATGATCAAGAATGATGTTAGCTTTTCAGCGCAGGCAGCGTGGGTAGGTCCCTTGCGCAGACGACACGGATGAATGGGACCACATTCTGAAATCCGGGCTGTCGGCCCCGTCATATGGACGGCAGTGAATAGGGTTAGAGGATGGAATTTAAAAAAAGATATTTAGTTTAATCCAGTCCCCCGAAAACAAATAACACAAGGAAGTACTCTTAAACCATTGTTCCTGCAGGATGATCTACTCAACAAACGTACCCATGTTTTCTGAACTGAAAAAAATACGCAGTATAACAAAAAAGATGTATAGAAAAGACGAATGACTCCTGGGACTGAACCATGACCCCGCCCATCCCATGTTGTCCCACTCCTTCGGACGGGGACATGCCATAAAAAGGTGTATTTGGGATGCTAGTTGACTGATGTACGGACTTGAGTATAAATATTCTTTTAAGGTTAGTTACTAAAATGTCCTTTCATAAGTCCATTTCGGTTAGAACAGCAAGGTCATTTTGGGTCGCTTTTATACGCCAATTATGTACTTTTGTTTTAAGATAAAAGGGGTTGTGATGACTGCGGAGAAGCATCCAAATATTAAAAAACATTCCCAAAGTAACAGCACATATATTTTCTCCATAATTTTGCGGCCGGAAACCCGATGTGATACCGATTCGGTTTGGATCCAGAAAGTCACAACCAATTCTGATGAGGCAAGATGCATCTCGGTGACACTGCCGACAGTCTAAAGTTTCCAACCAACATATGTGAAATGGGATATAGCTGCCGAATAGACTGTTCCCTTGATCAGCCTGCTGCGCCTTAGTATCCCCCAGGTATTTTGCTCGACCTTTTTGGCCTATATTTTCACTCACCCTGCGCATTGAAACGCCGATCGAAAGGGCGTTTTGCGCCTCTAGTGAATACCGACTCTGAATTGTAAATGTGATTTTGGTAAAATGGACACGAATTAAATTTACTCAACCTAAAGCCATAATATATAAATGTAGTATTTGCGGAAGAAAATTTACCGCGGTCTTGGGTATATCGGACAGTTGGATCCATTAAAAAGGGTTTTACTGGGAGAAACAGACGTTTGAAACCGTAGACTGTAAGTTATCTTAAGACGCGGTTCTCGTCAAGAAGTTTACAAGGCATTGCCAGTCACCCTTAGCCTATTTAAGTAGGACAAATATGAGTTCTAGGTAGTAATGTCGGGAAAAGTGTTTCCGAGTATCCAAAGTCAGGGTGCACTGGCGAATAGCCAAATAACTAAATTTTACGAGAGCAAATCGCTAGATTCTTCCTCAAGAACTACACGAACCGCAAATTAACGTCTCAAAAATCTGGCTCATACATACGGCTGCACCTAAAATGAAGACTGACATGTGTAATTGTCAGCCTTCCCCAATGCAGGCTGACTTAAGGGGTCAATCAGTCCATAAGTTCAAGGACCAGTAGGATACCGAAAGAAGGGAAACAGAATACACACTGGAATCAAAGGCATTAAGTTTCGCTAACAAAGAAAACGATTCCTGCCTTCTCGACCCAACAGGCGCTTTAAGCCAAGTATGCTCGATGGCCTAGCTAGAAGTCTCGATCTGAGATTCAGTTGCACCAATAATCAACGCGGAAATGACTAACCTAGTAATGCTGGGTAGGCGAGCGGAGTTCGTAAGTCCGATTTTCATACGCCACTCAGCTTCTAGACGGACGAATATTCCTCCGGGATGCTAAGATTTAAAAAAAACACGGACGAGTTAGTCGGCATCAAAGGACTTCCACTGCAAGATAATTCGGCATCGAATTCGCGGGGGCCATGCGATCTACTCCACGGATGTGAGTAAACTATATATAGAGGGTAAACTCTAGAGCTAGAAGGGTGGATGTCATTTACGGCTTAGATGGCAAACACACATTTAGTTTTTCGATGTCTGCAGACAACTAGTAAGGTTCCCTTGAAGTTTTTTATTGCAGACACTAATATGCTTTTGATTTCGTTAGTCGAAATGTGAAATTCAGTAGTGCACGACTGCAAAGACTCAAGGAATAGGAGGGATGGATGTCTTCCTGTTTTGAATTTTCTGTGCAGTTCCGCAAAAAAACATACTGGCGGGCAAGGTATTATCAACTCTCAAATAAACAAAGCTGATTGCAAAAACTTAAAGTCAAATCCCGTTTCGAGGGGATCACCCTACCTGTTTAGGTGTCAAAATAGTTTCATCGGTGGTCGGCGATCTCAGTGAAACCAGAAATTCTGTCAAATACTTCATTCGACGTAAATCTAAGTTTATGAAAATATTCACAAGTTAAGTTTCTTAAGTAATATTTGATACTCCATGCCTAAGTAGAGTCAACATTACAATATAACCATTTATATGAGGATTCTATCTTTCTGCCAAAAAGTCTTTTCTAAAGTTCCAACCAACTAACTAGAAAAGCGGGTACAACAAAACGCTAAAGTTACAAGTGTAAGTAAAAAAATTTCAACTTACTATTAGACATATTAAAGACTTATTCTCAGTTCTATAGGCTGCATTACAAAATTAAATGCTACTCAATGAAATTACGGACTGCAACAAATTGTCTGTACACAAACCGCTAGTATCCCTGACATTTACACCAAACCATATGCGCTGTTCATCTTTTGGCTGATGGAACAGATAACGCAAGGTGGGCGTAGGTCAGAAGCGAACCGCTAACATTCCGTAAAGATGCATACAGACTATGTCCTAGGAAGAGCCTAAATGAAATGTCTCTGGCGCAATTCTTGACAGGGCAGTTTTGTTTTACACAAGTTATGAATGAAATTGGACTGATTGTAGTCTGAAAACCGCCTCGAAATAGCGCAAGAGAGGGAAAATACAATACGCAAAGTAATCAGTCTTCAGGTGCATGCACAAAAAAACTAATTACCGTCTTGGCGCTGGGAGTCTTGATTCGCCCTTAGCGTCTTCGCGGAGTCCCACACGGCAGAATCAGCTACGTCCACTTCCTTAGGCAGAACCAGCAACTTAGTAACCGAATTTGGATTCTCGGAGTTGGCCCCAATTTCAATGTGTTCTGGAGCATAGATGTGAATCTCCCCACTCACAGGCTAAAGGATTTTAATGCACAAGCTAGGTTTTTTCATAGGAGTCAGTTCAAATGTAATAAAATGGGTTTGAGGCAATGAACAACAGCGACGCATGGGGTCCCTCTCTTTTTACCATACCTAAGTAGTTGGACAAAAGAATTTTAGGACTGAGAGGAGGACTATGCGATCATTGGTGCAGGAATTTTTGATATAAGCGGAAAGGCGAATTCCGGCAATCGAGTCTTGTTCCCAAATAGTTTTTGGAACTGGCATTAGCTTTTGTCGGTTCCAAATTTGCCCTTCCCTGCGCATAGGCGAGGTTCAAGCAGCAATTCAAGAGAAATCGAGTAGTTTGCGGAATAAATTAGCTTAACCCGGTTAATGGCGGATGAATCAAGTTCCGCCGACCAATCCACAGGTATGCAACTACGAAAGAGATGCGTGCTGAAGACAATGCATTCCTGTGAGTTATAGTCACTCACTGATTGGTGCCTCAGATGATGGCTTCGAAAGGGAAGCCGAAACGCCAAAATACACTCGTTTGAGCGTGGACTTGATTTCTACTCAGCGTCATGTTTGTGACCGGAGTTTGTTCGTATATTCTGATAGAATGTAAACAATAGTAATTAGTGCATCACCCTTGCACCCCCTGATAAAACGACCTTAGTGGTGCCTTAGATAGGATCCTAGCCACAACACTCCGAAATGCATAACTATCTGGCTGAAGTCGAAAGTTGCTGTCTGTAATTATGACTAAATTGCCAATATTATGATCTAAAGAACACCGTTATTGGTTCGAAAGGTGTAGACTTTCGAAGCTCTGAGGAGGACTCTACGCCACAAAGACAACAATGGTGTTCAACCTTCTTGATTAGTAAAATGTCTTTCTTGTTTTCCAGTAGGTCGCGATTCTTTCTAGTCCGTTTGACCATTTCGGCGCCTTGATATTCCTGCCGGAAGACGTTTGGGAAGAAAAACAAAGGATGCGACTCACCTGAAGCGTCATCAGTTGCCTCGAGCACTGTTCAAGTTTACATTGAATTAGTCGGGGAAGGGCTAAATTTTCGGTGTAAGTCAGTATTGATGGTCAGAATTCCCTGGATGGTATTTAGGTTGGGACAATTGAACTGTCCTGAAGTTGCATAGGACTGGAGCTCCTGGCTGGTAACAAGGAACGAGCGCTAGACGCAAACGCTTCTCAAAATGTGCTTTATTCTTCACGGTTGCCGTTAACCCATGTACCCACACCATCTATTTTATCAGTATAAGCCATAGCTGCTCCGGAACCTCAGGCAGAATTTAGACCCTTGTTGATCATCAGATGGCATGTATCTCCCAATTTTACTTGGCACCTGGTCTTCAGAAACAGAGTTTTGAGTATGCATGCTCCTCAGGCAAGGGAAGGACATGATTTTTTCATAAATGAGTGTGAATGTTTAATTCCTCGATCAAATTGGAAACTGCCCTAGCAACATACATGGAGAGATTTTCGAATGATTAAAGTATTTTTTAAGTTAACTTTTATCATACATTTGGGGGCCGGATGACTACTTAATTGACCAATTCGTGTATTTAAACAGAAATGCAAATTAAATTAACATTTAGTGAGTTTACACAGGAAGTTTTGCCCACAGCGCAGTCTTTAGACTCTGGAGGTATGTAAACATGTCATGTTCCTCTCGTCCTCCGGATTCATTAAAACCGTGACAGTATGTGATGTTTTGGCCTTACCAAGCGGTGCTTGCAAGTATCCTTACTTGGAATCAATCTGCAGTTTGGTCATTACGGACGAAGTAATTCACAAATAAAAGTAAGATACATGGACTCACGTCGTCAACTGTCAGCTGACCGGCACAATAGTCTTTCGGGTTGATGTCATGCTTGCCAGGACGGGCGAGACGACCGAGGATATTGAAAGGCGTTGTCGCTACAATGAGTTTGTTTAAGTAGAAGGCGTTGCAGTTCTCAGTAGATAGAGGATGTCCCCCAATGACTCGTGGAATTGCCCTGATTGGAATGGTCCAAGAGTCTTTTAGGGACTAAGTCTATTATATTACATCTGCAATATAAGTGACCTGTCTTCAAGCTGCCTCCTGGAGAAACGTTAAGAAGCTCGACTGTGAGTATGTAAACTTGATTGCCTTCATCCTCAATCCAATCTAAAGTGACGGTCATCAACTTAAGTCCTGCGTATCTTCGGATTCTTTGGAATATGGTCACGTAGGTCTTCTCAGTCATAGGCAGTACAAGATTGTTCGGTGACATGACCGCGTGGTCTCACCTTTTGCTTACCTTGGCATCTGTCTACTACTGGCATCTGAGTAGCCATGTTTTATGGGTTTCATTTGCCTAAATTGCACTACCCTGATAAGTCTAATAAATTAGGATTACTCTGGGATAAAAATGACCTTCTCGTCATAACTCTTAACTTAATCCTACTTTATTTCATTCCTGACGCATTTTTCGGGGAATAGAAATATGTTTCCATTTTACATACCTACCAAATCCTATTTTTGTTTCTGCTGGAAGTCTTAAGGGTTGAAATGAGCGTTTCCTTCCTAAATTCGTCCTTAATATTAGTTTATTTAATTGCTCGTATATTTTTCGGGAAATAAAAATTAACTTTTCCATCCTTTATATCTATCTAATCCTACTTTTTTACTTTTCGGGAATAGGAATTAACGCTTCCGCCCTAAATCCTACCTATTCCTAATTAATTTAGTTTAATTTTTGATGCAATTTTTCTAGGACTTTATTATTGACTGCATTGTTGACTGCATTATTGACTTCTCCATCTGAAATCCTGCCCTTATCATACACGATTTGATTTGTGATACATTTCTCTGGGAGAAAATAAACTTTTTCGTCCTGAAGTCTTACCCTATCTCATTTTTAAATTCTGCTGGATTTTTCGTAAACAAAACTAACTTTTCCGTCGTAAATCTCCACTTTTCTTGTTTTACTTATTTTTTGACGTACTGTTCGGAATAAAAAATGAATCTCTGTTGTATATCCTATTTTGTTCTTAATTGGTTTGAATTTTTCTACATTTTTGGGATAGAAATCGGCTTTTCCGTCTGGAAAGATTAATTACCCGCCTTTTAGGATGAAACCATGACTTGTCCCATGGTGTGCAAGTGCCCAGTGCTGCTGACCACTTTCTATCGCGCTGACTACGATGGACGATTTGCGCTATAATCCTGCGAGTCCTTCACGCGCCCATGACATGTTTCCTTTCCTTCATCATTCAACCCCTACCGCTTTGGTGGTTTCCACCCCCTTATTTGCCTGCATTTTCTCCTATTATTCATTTAGCGCTCGCCTTCTAGCACTTTATACGTCCACTTAAACAAAATGCCTTATTTTGCCTGTGTTTTTTATCTTTGGTATTACCATGGCGATTTTGTGTTCTTCCGCATGTGCTCCACCCGCACAACCACGCTAACAGCTTTCCCGTCTAACAAATGTTTTTGGCTACCACGCCATCACTATATTTTGCATACTTTACTGTTGTCGACCACTCAGTTGAGGTCGCATCCGTGCAGTTAAAGTTGTTAGCCAAGGAGCTGGGGGAACTTAAAAAGGCGCGCCCTTGACAACTTCCATAATCTCACTCTGAAAATTCAAACCAAAAGCAGAATATACCGGGGATATATCAGTCTAACCTTCTGTCCCAATAAGCCGAAGGCTTTGTTACTGTTACATGTAGCCATATTATGCCGGTAGAACATGTGGCAGGGCTTTTGACTAGTTCTTCTCTTTCGAATATGATGGAATAAATTTCATTGCATAATCGTAAATTACCAGCTGACTGCCAGCTGGGTAGAGACTCGTTTAAGGCCATCAGGAGAGCACCGGCTCTGTATTTAGGACACCAGCATGGAACTTATGGTACGGAACACAAATAAGAAGCGCAAATCCCCTTAGAAGTCCTTTTTCGACTGCCCGAGATATTTGCGTTAGTTTGTTGCGGCGAATAAATAGGTTAAACCAGAGGCAGTCATTCGCCTTCCAAAATGCCAGTCCCGCATCATCGATCACTATCCGCCCCGGCGGACCTCAATCTTTCGGAATGGAGGAATGACTGCCTGAGAAGTAATTTCGAACAGTTTGATCAACTTCCTATTTCACCATACTTTCCTAAAGCCTTCTAGGTAGCTTTGAAAATACTCACCAAACCACAAGTTGACAATTTTATAAAATTCTTCAGAGACGGTAGCGTTCTTTAGCCGCCGTATACAGAGAGCTACAGGAGTGCTGATCTCCCTGAAAGCTGTTATTCCTGGCCATTTTAGACCGATACTATGTGATTGACCCTGCTCTTTTTTACTCTTTATTTGGCAAGCCGTCCCTACCTGATCAAGTAAATTGAGCAATGCAATTTTAAGATACTTCAATTAGCAATACCACAACAAAAATGATGCTCTAGTTGGAATAATAAGTATATTACTTTTGGCGGGGAAGGTTCAAGCCCACTCCATGTATGCGCAATTCTTGCTAAGTTTACTGCTTTTTTTCAGGCGGCTAATGGTCCTGAGCTGAATTTTACCAAATGAACCACGAATACTTGACAAGAAACCAAGCTTCTAGAAGCTGTCCAAGGCTTCAGTGAATTACATGTTGGGGATTCAAACATTCAGGACCCCTCAAATCCGTAAGACATGACAACGTGAGGCCATTTACGCGGGATGCTTGGAGTATTAAAAACAGCCTTCTGATTTAATCTTTAAGAAAAAATTCAAAAATAACACCATTTCCTGGCCGCCTGCAAGCTGGCCTAGTTTGCCGATCCCCTCGTTATTGAAGTGTCTGGTAGGGAAAACCTATAATGCTAGGGAACGATAAAAAGGAAAGATGAAGTTCCTCTGTTTAACGATGCATCTCAGAAGAGATGATGCCGTCGGAGTTCATCTTGTTGTGTTTGGATATTAGTCAACATCTTAAATGAGTGAAATCTGGCATCTAGTTAGGACACTTTTCGTCGCTCTTCGCGTGTTTCAATTAGATTCTTGGTCTTGTTGGTTTTATTCGCACTAAACTCCTGTGGTTTTTCGCTTCTCCATACTTAGCTTTTTCCCGTATTCCTGTGCCATCGTTTTCAGCTGCCACGGTTTGTTTTTTTTACTGGCATTCCCGGCTTTTCAAGTTGCGCTTGAGTACTTCATTACCTAACCCGGGTTTCTTACTCACTCAACTGCCAAAAGAGAGGGCAACAAAATGCTCAAAATCGTTGATTTTCGGCTCTCTTCTATGTTTCGTCTTCAGGCTGACTAACCAAGATGCAATCTGGATCTGTCAGACGACAACAGATTACCTGTGCCAGCGTTTCAAATGGTGTTTTTAGGGGATTTTACATCTCTACGTCTATAGGATATCTGACTGAAATGAGTCACTCGTAAAAACGTTTACGATCAAGAAATTTCTAGTATCCATTTATAAAGTCCAGAACCGGTATTGTTGTCTTCACGAAACCCAATTCAAATACAACGCCTACAGAGGAAAATTAAAGTTGTTGAAGCTTCTCACCTTTTCCCCTCCGCTGTTAACGGGACCGTCTTTGTCTTTCCGACTACCTCAAGCCATCGAGATGCAGTCTGTGCAAGTTGAGCGATAGGGTCGCCGGAATCCAGAAGGTGTCTAATATTGTGTGAGCAACTTGCACAGCCCTGTCAGCAATATAAATCCCAAATAAGTGTCAGACATAGCATTGAATTCTTAAACAATAGTGTACGAAATGCTTTCAGAATGGACAACGAGAAACCCATGGCCTTAGGTGGATGCACCCATACACATAGAGCTAAGGACTATTCTAAAAACCGAGGTTTTCACTTGATGACACCCCAACACATAGGTTCTTTAAGACATGTATACTGTCCGAAACCGTTATAAAAAACCTCAATTCGGATCGTAAATGGCGTTCAATTAAAATTTTGGTAAACTAAGCCACTTCTGTGAGCACTGTGCCTACGTATTTAGATGAACGATCAGTATCCCCATCAAAATAAGCATTTATTGACCCCTAAAATGTCATTATGAGTAAAAAAAACCATAGGAAAGACTGAGCGAGCTCAATGAGCTCACACTAAAAGAACGTTCTTGTGACTTACTTTGTAATCGCGGCCTACTATATATCTTAAAGCTAAAGTCTAGATTCTCAGTTATTTGTGTGTTAGATCAATTTTGAAAACCTCTACACCTCTGTCGTATTAAAGCGCAGAAGAACGAAATGTTCGGATGCGTCACTCACCGTATAGTACTGAACCGAATTGTGGTAAGAGGCATCGAGGCCACAACAAGGATAATGAACGCTCGGTTTTCTGTAAGATATGGAACAGGGCAACGTGGTTATTCTATTCAGTGAAGCGTGGGATTATGGTAATTTCAATAAACATTAACTAGGTCCACTGAATTCTCATAATCCTCCCTAAACTCCTAGTTATGGAGAAAGACCAGGAAATTATGAGACATATAGCATCATCGACTTATTCATATGACGGTACTGAAGATGAAGGGAAAGCGCTGTTTTAAATAGTAAAAATAAGCATGTAACTGACCCCATTATAAATTCTAACTAGTACATTTTGACCTCTAGCTGGAACCAACGTCAATGAAATTTATGTAGGTGATTATTAACTTAGTGTTTGCAAGGGCAACAGAATGAGCATGCGCAGTAAGCTGCTCGGTGAACGCATGCTCACTATGCATGCGCTTCTAAGAGGGGGGCCGACAGAGACAACGTAGATCGAATGACCATTACGGGCTTATTAGCCGCCGCCGCCGCCGCCGCCACCACCACCACCATCATCATCATCATCATCATCATCATCATCATCACCCTCATCGAGTCATACTCAACCCCAGGCTTGCAACACGTGTGACTAGAGCCCGAGCTACCTAGTCATTGAGCCGAACGCACTATCACAGACCCAGGGGCCCGTTTTCTTGTTGGTTGAGATGGGGAATATCTGACATTTTGACCTGCGTCCATTGATCGGGCTAGGGGACATGCTCGTCCGTTGTGCCTTTAAACTCGGTCTAGAGTCCCACATGTTGCCGCACATGAGCTGGTAACAGAAACAGAAGAGATGACGTCAGGTACCCCCAAACCTGGATTTAGATATAGCTGGCTGACGACGGCTTATAAGCTATAAATGGTCACCTCAATCATCCTTGATTTGTTAGTAATCTCTGTCTACCCATATATATGCATATATGCAGAGTAAATTGCCGACAAAGATAAGAGAGGCTGGAATGGCCACATCTACTCTATCAGCCATCGTCAGGCAGCCATACTCAACCCCGGGGTGTGGAACACCTGGGGTTCGATCCCGCGACCAGTCTCCCTTATCTTTGTCGGTAACGTTGCTCTGCCTATATTACTCGCCGCCGTGCGGCTGATGGTTGGGCTCGAGAGAGATCCCTAAGGCACAGCGGGACGACTCAGTTCCGTAATACAATCAGTGAGCACCCGTCCCACCATATGTACATATGTATTCAAAGGAAATGATTCGTATGGGAAATTCAACGGACTTTATGGCATACAATTTTCGACGCGCGCTTCTCGGAACATCGTCAGACTGCAGTAAGTGTGTAAAACCGTTAAAATTTAGGCCTGCCTGCGAAAATCTATTTTACTCTGTCATTTCTGCCAGTGGGCCGATGCCGACATTCCACTCTGATTACCTATCGTCTTTTCTCATTTTTTTTGAGATTATTGTGCGCGGCGTCCAATTCGAGGCGCTGATTAATGCGCGAATCATCGAAGTGAATGGCCCGTAGAAATTTTCGGCCTTCTTTATATGGGCAGACATGAGTATTCATAAACAGACTGAGTATTCATACGGTCATTTTCAAGCATGCTAAATGTTTGACTTAAAAAATTTCTCGTATAACCACGCAAAGTCAGTGAATAGTCTCATGAAATATGGGCAGAAATTTAAAATGCATTTGAATTATGAGGGATTGCATGGTCAGAAGTGTAGTATTGAGTATCGGGCAACACAATCCCAAGATATTCTAACCATAACAGGATGCCAGCTTTCTAAAGTGCTTCATTTCGGCCGTCGGCAAAAATTACGACTAATAAAAAATGATCACTTACATGGCATACGTTTTCACATTAATTTTCGATTCCCTTGCAAATTAGAATATAGTTAATGGAAAGCATAGGCAGACATATCCATTCTTGTAGTCATTGGGTGAAAAAACACGTCATTTTTAAATTTTATTCTCGAATAAAGGGTAAGTTTTAAAAACGTTTGCAGCTATGAGACATTTTAAGACCGCGAGATGTTCATTCAGTGCGTATCTTGGGACCTTTTAGCAATGCTCCATATGAAGCATCCAACGTAGCACGCACCGTTTATAAAATTCTTTGGGTCCTATGATAATTTTTCAATGGCGCAGAGGGGTGCACGGTTTTCTGCATGAAAGTATTCAGGTTTTAGACGGTAAGCCGTATGCATAAATGCAACGGCAAATCGGGTTAAAATAAAATCGGAAATTGAAAGTCCTTTTGAAGCCAAAAAAGCCCTTTCTTCGAGTGCAACTTTTAAAGAATACGTTATTTGCCACCAAATTAGTACATGAAAGGTTATGTTTGTTAGTTTTTTCTATCAAATTTAGTTGAATGTATGAGGACGTGGAAAAGCACTGGGCAAGTTAATGGAACTTTAGTAGTCATTATCTACGTAGCTCGATTGCCGCAGGCGGCCGGAAATAAGTCCATTGAAGAGCAGACATTCTGGCGTGGCTAGAATGTCTTGGGATTATGTTGCCTGATAATTAATATTGCAACTCCACTTAGATTATCCCTCCTAGTCGAAAACGCAGTGCAGAACTTCAGTTAACATTCCATAAGATTGGTCGTCGTATGTGTTCAGCTATATGCCAATGCACCGGACACAGGTGATTGGTTAATATAGAGTTATTGTCTAGCCCATAAGCCTAAAGTTGCAAACCCTCCGACATGCATCAATGGGTATAAATGGCATCTACTAAGAGAGAGAGGTCGAGATCTTGGTTGGCGCCCGTTTTGAGTTCGCATTATTTTTTGCAAACTAAAGTAGACTGCACATTTAATAAGTAGTACATCATCTTTCATGCATGTCAGTTAATCGGGTCAGGTTTCAAAACTTGGCAATGAAGTGTCAAAACCTGCCTTTGAATTCGGGGTTTGTTTTGTACGGGAACCTTCTTTTTGATGGAGTTGATTGAACTTCTGCCTGAAAAAGGTACTCTAGTTAGATTTGTCAGGAGGCTCTTTAACTAAGAAATAATTACTCACTTGACACTGGACCTGTTTTGCCTGAACTTATAATGTCCGCGTTGTCCACTTTCTCATCATTTCTCTCCAAAAATTTTGCAGGGTGATAAAGGCAGCCGTGAGCAAGGGCCGAGGGACAGAAGTAGTGGCCACAAGTCATGCAAAACAAACAGTTTTCCGCATTCCAGAGGCACCAAAACGTCATTTGCCAGGTGTTATAGACTCGGTGTAGGCCTTCTACAATGGCCTCTGGATCTGGACTAGTACTCAGAATTATGAGTGCTTTGGAGGAAGGCAACTTACACCACTGTTCCGCCGTCTTTAGTAGGTTTCGCTTGTACTTTGTGAAAGGGTACCCATTCACCGTTCAGGTCAAGTATTCGTCTCAATGTGAGGCATGGCACTTTTTGCGCAATATTCCATGTCAGGAGGAGTCCACATGCGGTACACCTAAGTCAACAGAATTCATGTAAAACGTTATTTAAGGATTAGGTAAGATCTGATTACGTAGCCGCACCTGATGGACAAAATACTGTTGGGGTTGGGTTAGGCGTTAGGGCTAGGCGTTAGGGCAATTTTTTCTCAGCCACTCAAAATGCAACCGCGCATTCCCAAAAACTTTTCTTTTGCATAAAAATGCTTGACCTCGTCACCTGTGCGCCCCCGCCCCCACCTGTAAAACCCCCTACTATCCCCGGTCCTGTATTACGGGTGGCTGTGCTTTGTTTACTTCAGGTGAGGCAACATAAACACATGCGACCAAGAATTATTCTATGCACTTATTAATACGATGAAAAACTGTTAAAAACCTTTAGTTCAAAAGGTTGAGTGTTTAATGCCCAGACCTTGGAAACAGAAAATGTGCATAGTCAGAAAACGAGGTCGAAATGTTGACAATCAGTCTGCGCAACGACGGCCAGCTCTGCGAATTAGTTGAAATCACCTATTCTCTGAATCGCAAGCTAGGCCTGTTTTAGCTTGATCATCTCCTTGATGGATATCGTAATTTTCAAATTACGCACTAAGATAAGACACTGCCACCCTCCAGTCTGCTGTGTATACATTTTTAATCCCTCCATCCCAACCTAGCGATGAGTTAGACTAATCTTAGCATTTTTTAAATTAAAAGTAGGAAGTTTTTTAATTAATTTGCACGACTGAGAGGTGTCAGACATCGATGTTGAAGTAGTATGTGCACACAATGCACACTACTGACGGACTTTCGCTTATGAATATTACGCGGATATTCTTCAGAAATATAGAAAACTTAAGTAAAACGTCCAGACAAAGATTTCAGAATCACTCGGATAAGCGGGGTTTGACGAAGCAAATTGATGGCCGGTTACTGATTTTAAATCCGAATTAGAACGGTCACAATGCTGTGCACATAAAGCGGTTTGTCCTACCGTCACAACACGGCAGGCACTTTGACAACGACAAAGTTTTTTTATGAGCCAGAAAAAAGGAACTCTTATTTACTGAAACAAGCAATGACGATAACTGCAATGACCAAGAGATATAAAAGCCAGTGTGTACTCTGGGGATCAAAGGTTCATTCCCCTCTAGCGACATAGGTTTCCGCAACATAGGCATTCCGTCCACTCAGCCAGGTGGACGCAGCTCACATCGCCTCGAAGAACAAACGTCGTCACCACGCCGGAGAACCATTGCGGGCCAGACAGCACAAACCAGACCTAGCAACGGACGTAATCCCCTTTCGCGGCACAACGGTATAAATGTTCCCGCGTTGCTGCATTCTGACAGTCCCTGACGATGAGTTCTTGTTGGATTTCGAAAGCTAAGACCAATAAAGCTACCATCCCAGTGATTGTGTCTTTGTCTTCCTTTAAACAAGGACCTGGAATGCGCATATTCTCTTCCATTGGCAAGATAGCTTCCTGTCTGTATGTACCTCTAGTTCCCGTGGTCCTCAAGGAAAAAATGATTAAAAAAGAATTCTGGCAAAATAAAATTACCAATTTGGAACGACTTACACAAACAATTTTGGAATTCCTTCTGGAGGGGAATTGGTTTTTAAGATATGCTTCAAAAGATCTTTCACCTTCTGCTCGAATAGTATACTGGAATGGATTCATTCAAGAAAGATTTCACAGGCACCTTTTGAACGACGATTCTCTTACTAAACTCAATTTTTCCGGCATAAAACTTTGAGCTATCCTGGAAAAAGCTTTTAAACGTTCCAAGGACATATCGAACCTTTCGATTGTGACTGGTTGGAAGCAACTCGTGTTGCATGGCTGATCGGTCAGTTCGTCAAAGTGTTGGATGATAAATCTGACACATTCGTCGACCTGCATCAATCATCGTAAAAAGGTCCGATGTTACAAGACTTGGCATCTCTAAGAACTCAGCCGAGACTATGATTGGAAAGACGTTCGCTATTGTAAGTTCACAACTGCCGAATCTTTCGGCTGAAGCTTCCTGCTTTATGAAATTCAGGAGCCACTGAAAGGTGTCCACATCGCAATGAACCGTGATTCCCGAAGTAACGCCTTCAATATCTTTTCCTTCAAAATAGCGCTGGAAAAACTTCATTCCTCTTAATAACAGTGTTTTTTCACAACGGCAGGAACCTTCGACTTGATAAGAGGACATATATTGAAACCAAACGACAAACCCCCATTTGCGTCGTCAATTACATGAATGGCTATCTGTTCGGAGGCTTCTGCGCGAGACAATGTGTATAAAAGACGGACAAACCGTGATTATCTTGATCGCCTGAACTATTCACTCTATCATTCGCATTTAAATCTTCTTCAGTCATTGGACGGCACCTTATTCGTTTGTGATAATAACTCGGTGATGCGGAACCTAAAACCGTATCGCGGTTTACAAAAAGACAAAAGTAGCGAGAGTTTAAGACGTTTTGGTGGCAACGTAACTTTCATGACCGATAAAGGCCGAAAATTTCAGCTCTAATGTAATCGAACGAACAAGAGATGACTAAGTGCTATTTCATATCTTCGTAAAAATTTGTTATCTAAAACAATTTCCGCAGACAGAGTAAAAATAATCAGAACAAAATAAATAACATAATCCCTTACCAAGTGCTTAATTGCATCCTTATAACAGAGTCCAATTAATTCGTTTTAATTGCTGGAGGGCTTCTGATATCAACAGCCTACTCCGGTCACAAAAAGAACCTGACGTTTAACCTATCTTTATATGCGCACTGTAATAGCTCAATGTCATCCAAGTTTGTGAAGGCCTATCCAAAAGATGAACTAAATACTACAGGTACGAAAAGTCGCAAAACTGTTAACCTGCTTGGTCGCATGAATGAGAACAAAGTCTTGGACAAAACGTAACTACATTTAAAGTATGTCACCGACTTCCTTAAGAAACAATTGTTTTTATGATATTCCGGGTCATCGATGACTAGTTCGTAGTCTCTTGAACCAAAGACAGCGTTATCTATGCGTCATTGAGGTCACCGCGCCTAAATAACTATCCGGTAAGCTCCTTCTTGACATCTACTAGTATCTGCCAATTAACGGACAAAATCTGGCCAAAATGAAAACAATTTATGAATATCAGATATGCTCAAAGTGAAGTTTCTAAACGTGAAAATGTTGTCTCGAGTTTTAGAGGAAATATATATTTAAATGGTATTAATTGCAGGCTTTTGTGCATTTTCTACTTTAATTTTTCTTATTTTTCCGGATTCGATCCTACCTTGATATCGCGCAACCGATAACCAATAACACAATTCTGAACGTACGCCAAGGTTTCCGGTTCAGTGGCTCGATTTGGACGAAGGAGTAATCTTCCCTCAGTAGCTCGAGAGTTTTCCCGAAATTCAACAAAATATAAAACGGTCACGGATAACAAGAGAGTTCCAAAAAATTAACCAAGCACGTATTATTAGAATTTGCGGCCACAGGTACCGCTGTTCTAAAAAGGACCTAAAATTAATGATAATGTTAATAGATGCGGCAGATTACAGAAAATCGGAAACATGACAACCCCAAACGGAGTCACTACAAACAAGTGGAATAACATAAATGAGCCCATCAGAACCTTATTCCTTCTCTTGTGGAATCCGTTTTCGCTGCCCTATGAGAAAACTGAAAATTAAGCGATGGTATGCGTTTTGCTAACCGAAACGAAGAAACTTGTTTAAGAAATCAGTCGTCAAGAAGGAGGCACGAGCATTGGAACAAAAGGTTTGCTCGTCCAACGCTTCGGACTTACAGTTGAATTCGTCTTATTGAGGACGGATGTTTGATTCGGCTGGTAGTTTGCGCAGGTGCACATGATAAACATGATGGATTCCCCTAAAAACGCAACTACATGACGGCTCCATACCCCTGTGCTGCGATGCACTGCAGTAAACTGGAAGATAACTATCTTTTTCCTTCTCCATTACTCTCCCTATTCCGTGAAAATTACTGTGTCAACAACATGCTTTGAGGTCTCGTCAGTAAGCATGGAGATGCCAAGCTTCCGAGTGCCATTCGGTCAGACACAAATAGGCATAGGCTTCAAGGTAGCCTTATTCGACTTAGCCGCTAGTTTGCTCGTCGCGTCTAGCTCTTAACGTTAGTAACTGTGTTGTTCTGAGATTCCGTGCCACGGGGACTAAGGAATCAGATAGTCCATTCTTATTCCTTTTGCTGGGCAGCCCCTTTCAGAAGTTTGTGGGACAGAAGGACCTCGATGTTCTAATGACCTCGCGTAAGTCGGCGTCCAAGTGCCTAAAAGTAGCAAAAAGAGAGGCCTAGATGCTATTCGCGCTGCGATGGGCATTTGTACAAATTAGCAAGGAGCAAATCGTCATAAGGGCCTCCCCGGAGATAAGTTTTGAACGAAGAAATCGTAAATTTTCGGAGGTTTTTTCTTGGACATAGCCAATAACACTGGGTATTCTGGACTGTCCGATCGCTAAAAAGATTGCTATTGTCTTTTGAATCATCCAGTGAAAATGATGGTTAACACATTGGCATGAAGTACTAAGAAACAGCAGTGGGCCGAAATTTGTACACTGGGCTGTTAAAGCCACGCAAAACATCCAGCAACTTCAATTCGAAAATCGTTTGGAAGTCTACCTGTTCAAAACCCAACTTCCTTTACACACTTGCAATGCGTTTTTCCATAAATCAGGCAAGCTGGTAGCACGGACGACAGACATGCAGCCGGGCATCATTACATTAGAGGGGAGGACCAATAATAAACGTTAAAAAAGACATCATTTGAATTCATAATTCTTTGCGTTCATGGTTGCGGAACAATGTGACTTAGATGACAGATGTGTGATACACCAAAACTGAACTTACGTACCGTCTACAGACCGCCCAATAAACTCCCGATGTTAACGAGACAATTATTAGATGGATTCAAGGCGCGAACCAAAACCGAGACTTACTGATTGCAGTAGATTTCAATACACTGATGACCGACTTGGACTATTTATCAGTAAATAATTCGCGTCAAATCACTGATTCAGGAATATTATATCCGACGAATAATTTATTTCTCGTACATAATGTCCCGTTTCCAACCAGAATCAAAGAGGCACAAAAAGTAAGTGTTTTGGATTTCGGCCTTGAAAAAGGGCTAAATAAATTTGGCGAACTTAGGCCAGTAGCAATGCGTGGTAAAAATGACCACGCCATGTTGCTGTAGGAATAATGTTTGCGCACCCAGCAAATGGAGACGACTGGCGTTCATCCAAAATTCAGGCGTGGAAATTTTGCTAACAAGAAAAGTGAACGTTCGGTGCTAAACTGGCATATGTCCTTTCTGGAAATCCGAATGTCGATTGTGGCATTGTCGAGGGAGTTACGAGCAAATTTAAATTTGCAATTGCTTCACCGTGAGGTTCCGGTGAAAATATTTCAAGAAGCAAATCGCCTCCCTGGCTGACACAAGGTATGACAGTTTGGCCGTCGTGACCGACGATGTCGACTGCGTTGTATCGTGTACCAGCCGGAGAACTGAACAGAGACCCGGCCTTCGTTGTTTTAATGGGCATCCACGTTATGTGGCAGTCTTCTATTTTATCCTTGCAGGCACTGTACGGAACCGAGCAAGCGGACAAGGCGCCATAACAAATTAGAAGGTCTCTTATCGAGAAGTGTTTAGTTGGGGACGGAAAGTGGGAGGTAAGAAGACACCAAGCTGATCAAGCTCGGAAAAGTGACATACGAGAATGCAGTTCGCGAAAGTCAGCCATGCACGCTTCAAGGAAGACCAGAAGTGCCCGTTGTCAAAATAGACATCGTCTTCTGTAGCCTTACGGGGATTTGGTCCCCCGTTTCGACAACAAGTTGCTAGCAGATCAAAGAAAATAAATAAGGCAAGGTAATGGGTAATAATGAATTTCCGTCACAGAACTTCCAAGGTCACGC
>CACRXP010000021.1:31913-48761 GCA_902702965.1 Spirometra erinaceieuropaei | reverse complement strand
CTTTCGTTTAATCGCAATCCAACTTGTAATAGTTTTTCCACAGTTAATAATAACTTTACATCTTTTCATTACCAGTCCTGCCTCGTGTGATGTCCCGCATGCCTGTATCACCCCATCCTGCACGTTATGAGATACAAGGACTCTAAGACAGGAATTTCCAAACAGTCGGCCTGTCTGAGTTCAAGTTGCCATCTACCCCTTCCAACATAGTTTGTGATCCGACGTCACTCCTTCCCCCCGCCAATACAATCGCTTGTTCATGTTTCTCAGGAATCTTACCATACATGTCTGGACTAATAGCTGAAATCGATGGTTGTGCCATCAACAAGGACTTCGATTTAGGCTCATACAATAAGCTAGATCTCTCGCAACGCGCCGACAGAATTACGGACAAAGCTGCTCAGATTTGTAGCTTTATTTCTCACATTTTTATCTCCCTGGAAGTCAATTATTACTCTATCGTATGTTCGTACTTCCCATTCTCGAATATTATTGTCCATTCTTGTTTTGATGAACGAGGCAAGTCGCTCGAAAATTAAAAATGTTCTACGACATTTTACTAGAAGTCTCTTGAGTACGGAACATCCAAATATCTCTTACTCAGATTCCAACTGATAAACCTAAAATTTCTATGAAGTTGAAGACTAAAGGCATGCTTCTGTCTCCTCTTTCGCATTAATAATTGTTTGAATCTTCCTCGAATTCAAGCACTTACCCCTAATAATCAGCCTTACAATCTTTGCAACTCTTCCTTCATTATACCCCCTCCGCTTCATCCGCTTCTAAGTGCTCTCTCTTTTTCGCTTCCAGGTTTACTTTACTTCGGAATAACCTTTCAATAGATATGAGATCACCAGTTAATCTACATGCATCTAAGAGAAGGCTGCGCCTTTATCTGAATACCCACTCGACTAAACTTACATTTTCCTCATCCTTCCCGGACAACTTTTTCTATGACGCTGAGAATGGGCCATCGGGAATTTAGGACGCTGCCACCAAATTGTCGCAACCACTCAAGCTCCTTCTCTTTGTGTGCTTTCGCTTTTGGGATCTGTTATCAGAGATTTCGATTTTTCAGTCGATGGATCCTGTCCCTCACGGAACGCGATGTCCTCCCCGAAAAATCCTCTCGGACAAATAGCGGAGCAAAGTCGACGTGCACGCCTTAAGCGCCTACGTTTCGCTAATCCCTGGCCCTCATCAGGGATCCACTCTGGCCCCTGCGATTTTGAAACCTCCCTCCAAATCGGTGAATTTCATGGTGCTTTATATCATCTCCTCATTTTGACCCCAAGCGGCCCGTTGTCGATCACGGCGAAATCCTCCGTTTTCGCGATCTGCGAGTAGCTTGGTCGGTCGGCGAAATGGTCTCAAAGTCGCATTCACCCTTTTACGCTTTGACGACCGCAATCATGTTTAATGTCCCCTCCTCGGCTGGACTCTAAGCGAACGGTGACTGGTCGCGTCTGGCTTCCCCTCGTCTCTCCATTTCGAGGCGGGAAGCCTCATCCGGTTTAGGAATTCTGCCTTGACGATGACCGTTTTGAACCCATTGTACACTACCATATGCAGGCCAGTCCTTTCCGACCCGCAAATCTACCATTTCGTTAGCGACAGTCTTTTTCTCATAGAAAGCTGATAAATTCATATTCATCTCGTCTCTTTCAAGAGAAGAACTTTTTTCACTGCTTTCTAATCGTTTTTCATAAGCATGAACTGAATGCTGTGCAGTGTATGTCAACTCATTCTAAAATTCACTTGAAAATTTATTTTTACCTGCTTTGATAAGGGGTATTCAATCATAAATAATGATAAAAATAATTGCAACTGGCGAGCTAACTCCATCCGACTCATGACCGATGTTACACTGCAGCAGTTGAATCCTGATGTGGACTTTATGCCAGTCTCACTTGTGCGAGGTCCTAACCCTTTTACGGTGCACAGGTCATGTGTGGCATGCCCAGACAGGCTGTTTAGTTGTGCTAACCACCGCAGTTGTGTCCTCTTCCAGTTTCTTTGACTTTTTCGTCTCCGAAATGCCTCGGGCGTAGAGAAATACGCTGAGATACATACAGCGCATGGGTGCTTCGTTGTAAGCAAGGCAGTATTCTGTCTAATCTTCTGCCTCACATGTGGCCCTTGTCACTAGTACATCACGTTTATCTATCCACTCGATGGGGATTTAGTGCAGAATTTGCCAAAACGCGAATGAGGATGCATTTAACTTATTTTGTCTAGGTGTGACAGATGAAATATTTTAGTGAGGATATTGTGCTCTGTGTATGCTTGCAACAAAAGTAGGTCGCTGCAACTACGACCCCGGAGCGGGCTAGTAATTTCTCTCTCTCGCTGGGGACAATCAGTTTGCCAGCTTTCAACATAGCGAACAGGAGGGTGTGCAAATATGTCGTACGACTTGTCCTTCGTATCACAATAGTTTGACACTAGGGGGGCATTAACGCCTATGATCACGACGAATTTCCCTCCGCGGATTGGCGGCCCCGGGGTGGATGCTGATGAGCTAAGGAGGGGTAACAGCTGTTTCGCAATGCTGTTTTTGGATGTTAGGGCGATTTCAGCGTGCGAATGACCTTCCTTTTAATGTCTGCTCCATAACATCATTTTACACCAGCTTCATTCAGTTGTCCTTGCAGATAGGAACGAGTCTCATAAGGAGTCGCGACGTCCAATTTGTACTGCGTCAATTTTCGGGCCGCCGGAGCTTTCATGCCTTCTGCTGGGTGGCCATTGGCTTGCCTTGAGAGAAAGAGACATTTCTCCCTGTACCCACTCCCCGATCGCAGAGGTCTGGACGAGTTAAACCGGGGGTGAAATGAGTGCTGTGTTTGACGCTCCGTAAGTCTTCGTCTGACGGATGCCATACGCAGGTACAGCAGTGCTTGAGACTTTATTTACCCTCATAACGGAGCGACTAATATGTACCGTTGGTCAATGTGGTTCCATTTTTATCCAGAAAAGCAGACATGAAGTCCTACCCTTCGAGTGGAAGTCGCTGCAGTTGTCCTCAGCTGCGTGCTCGTGCACGACTTTGGCAGATATCGAGGCAACTTCAAAATATCACCTTTTCTGTACTTGGGAAATTTTTAAAGGTTCAAGTACCTATCGCAGCAGATAAAGTCATGGTCAGGCCCCAGTCACAGTCACTAAGTCGGGTTCCAATCCGAATGAGGAGATGCTAGCAAAGAGAGCTTTGTACTCTGTACCGAATGAATGGAGAATAGGGTAGAGCGAGTTGGCAGGCGAACGAGAGCACGCCCCGGCGTTGCCAGAGCGGACGTCGGGGTGCCATCCGGGCGGGCGTCAATGTCCGCTCCACAGAATATCCGACATCGGACCCAGGGCGCTCCCGGATCACATGCAAACTTACGCGAACTCCACGGAAAATAACCGAAGTTTAGGTCCTACTAGTAAAGAATTCCAATGGAAATTTCAAGACAATTGGGCAATAGAGACTTAACAAACCATTTGAGTATTGTGACAATGCATGGGCATATTGACCAAATCTTTATGCCGAATAGTTTGCTGAAACACCAACTGCAACGGCAGGCACCAACAAGGCGGACTATTCCACGGGTTCAAGCGACGTATTAGAATATTACCATTGCCCGCTACCAACGCTAGGGCAGATTTTTCCGACTCTAAATGAAAGGGAGGTTTTCGCAAGGGTCGATCTATCCGAGGCCTACTTACACTGTGGGTATTAGTGGTCAACAGTTCCTGCGATTTCTCGTCCACTTCACAAAGTTACGTTCAGATGCACTCATCTCAACTACGGCGTGAAAACTGCTCTTAAAGCATTCTAGCAGATCATGGATACGATGCTTATGAATGTACCCGGGGTTATTGCATATCTGGACGATATTTTGGTTGTCGATAGCTCAGAGGACGAGCTGAGTCAAAAGCTAGACCAGGTTGTGCGCAAACTGATCGACTACGGCCTTAAGATCAATGTTGAAAAATGAGAATTCTTGCGGCTCAAAGTCAATGAGAATGGGTGTGCACCTGGTCCAAAGAGAGTAAAGGCATTCCGTAACATGAAATGGCCGAAGAACGTGAAGGAGCTGCAGTCGTTTATGCGGTTGGTCAGTAACTGCGCTCCCCTCATCAATGGATTGCACACTTCAAAACCTCCACTCAGCCACCTTCTGTGCGAGGACGGGGGGGGGGGGTTTGTTTGGCCACCAGAATGTCAAAACGCAGTTAATGCGATAAAGACTAAGATATACGACTCGACTATGCTATCGTACTTCGAGGCTGACAAAGAAACCGTTGTCCAGGTAGACGCCTCTGACTGCGGTTTAGGCGAAGTGCTCCTTCAGAAGGACGCAGATGGGAGGATCCAACCAATCATGCATGCCATCAGGTCACTGACGAAGACAGAACGAAATTATAGCCAGGTCGGAAAGAGGGCACTGACCGTCATCCTCGCCGTGCAGAGATTCCACCTGTTTATTTATGGCAGACCTTTCGCACTTTACACTGATCATCGACCATTGAAGTTTCTTTTGAGTACAAACCGTGGTGTTCCCCAGAACGTAGCTAGGTGAATACAACGCTGGAGAACGACTCTTCTAAACTATGGCTTTAAGGTCCATTATGTGCCCACCCACAGGGTTGGAGCTCCTGATGCCGGTAGGTCAAATGATCGCGACGATGTCGTGGTCTCCCAAACGATGTTACAAGACAAAGAGGCATTTGAAGAGGTGTTCCGGCAGATTCCCCTTACAGCCGAGCACATCAGAACAGCTACTGCGGCCGATCCGCTATTGCGACAGGTAAAGGGTTCCATTTTGCGGGGCTGGCCAAAGGAGGACAGAGTCCAGCCGGCGATTAGTCCATTCAAAAATAGCACGGACCAGCTTTGCATTGTAGACGAACGCATCATGTATAACGGTAGAATCCTTGCCCGTGTCCAATACCGCCAGCAGGTTTTACGTGATCTGCATCTGAATACCAAGGCATGAATCGCATGAACCAGTTGGCACGCAGGTATGTCTACTGATCCCAAATCGACGTTGAGGTGGAATCTTTTGGCAAAAAGTGTGCACCATGCGGACGTTAAGCGAAGAACTCACCGAAATTACCGTCTGTACAATGGCGGAAAATCTCCACATCGTGGAATCGAATGCACCTAGATTATACCGTGTCCTTCCACAACAATATGTTCATATTGATCGTCGACGCATGGTCGAAATGGTTAGAAGCCCTAGAAGTCACGGCAGAAACTGTGGAGACCACAGACAGGAAGTTGGGTGGATTGATCGCGCGTTACAGTATTCCCACAAAATCATGACCGAAAATGGGACGTAGTTTGCGTCTTTTCTGTTTTAACAGTTTTGTCAAAGATGGGAAATTCGCCATACGAAATTTCCATCTTTCCACTCCAATCGAATGACAGAGCTGATGAGCTTGTCGACACCTCCAAGCGGGCGATAAAGATGTGAAATAAAGGACTTAATTTAGTACATCCGAAGACGTTTCTTCTAGCCTACCGTACTACCCCCCAGGGCCAACACGAATGGCCAAACACCTGCAAAGCGGTTTCTGGGTAGATAACCCGATTTTAAACTCCAATACCTGAAACCAAGGGCACTGTTTTCACAGTCCCTCTAATGCTATTTTGAAGAGGGAGAGACGGTGTACGTAAAGAACGAGAGAACTGGTGAAAACCCGTGGATGGACGGTGAGATCCGAAATGCCTGGGGCGTGGCTTTCGAGGTTGAGACCCCAGCGGGCATAGTTGAGAATAATACCAACCAGCTAAGGCATCGAGAAGTCCGGGACTCCAAGCTGACGCTTGATCTACTTTGTGAGATGTTTGCGACTCCAAGTCCCAGCGAAGAACTCGAGGTATCGCCACCTGCGATTCGAAAAAGTCCAAGGAGAATGTAGCCCCCAAAATACGTTGCTGACCCAAAGAAGTATGAGGCAAACTCTTAAAAAACGGGTGTTATTGAGAGCGAAAAGGGTTCAGAGCCACTGCCTACAGCAAAACGACGACGCAGCCACTCGCCGTCCAGCAGGCCACGCCGACCGCGACATGCTAGCTCAGGTGGCCAATTAGAGTGCGCTGAAGTATCGAGCACGCATACGGCCCAACCAATGGCTGTTCGAATATCCGAGACTTCCGCGGGGAATTCTTGCGCAAGCGATGGCCAATCCGCAACAGGCACGCCACAGGCAAGAATGTTCTAGAACGCTCTCGACCGCGGCACACCACTGGCCGGCATGTTCCCAAAAGCACAGCGGCCAACATAAAAAGGTGTCTTTCTAACGAGTTGTAACTCCTCGTATTCGCAGGCCATCAATAAAGTGAGTTTTCCAGACTGGCTCTCTTTCTGTTCCACCTACTTGAAGGATCAAAACAAAAACAAAATGGGGAGTATATTGAAAATTACGTGAACCTGGTGTCATTTGGTGGGGTCTAGGTGGATTACTTAGAAAATCCTGCTTGGGCAGTCAGCTTACTGTGTCAGATTTGGTGGATTTCAGGCGTTGCAGTAGGTTGGGCGGGTGATTTGACCCAAATGTGATTAAACTCGAGTCTCCCGGTGGGGCCTCGTAACTCAGGTGACTAGAGCGTTGGTCGTACTAAAGCCGTCCCCTTGCTGTCGTGGGTTCGAATCCCGCCGAGGCGCCGAGTTTTTCGCAGTTGGGTCCATATTAAATATTGAAAATTGCCATAAGCGAGTTATCCGACAGCAAACTGGTTCCGTCCAGATAATTCCCGCAAGTGATTGACGGTATCACAAAAGCTATATTTAGGTGAACATGCTGACGTCTCTCACTCATCCCTCACACACTTCTGCTTAATCACGTGCATCCTCCATTCGTCGTAGGCCAGCCTCACCAAATAAACGCCAGCAAACTAAAAGAACCACTAGAAAATGCCCCCTCCAAAAACAATATATTCCACCGCACGTTATTCCATGCAATTTAGGCTTGCACAGCAATCAACGGCTCATTGGACTTTTGACGATGGCAACTATGTAACAATTAAATCGGAGATAATTCATCTGCATACAGATAACTTTGGGGACATGTTTTTAAGGCTCATGAGAGCTAAGTTGTTTACATCCACCTAAATATTAATCGAACTGTCAGTTTTCAGTATCTTTGCACGCACGCGGTCAATGGATGGACTAACTCGGCTTCAGAGGAAATTTAAGGTGCGCAGTCTTGGTAATTTCTGCGCACAAAAAGGCAAGATTCAGGCAACCAACGCTACTTCTACAGTGTGCAGACAAGTTTGTATCTTGTCGTCCATTTTGCCCAACCACACCATTTACTGAACTCTCGAAAGGACCCTACACGATACTGACGATGTTAAGTTTGCGCCCGGATGCCAAGTGACTAATTTCGTCCAAGCTGATGATATTGCTTTTCTGGTCCCACGTTTTGATCTATAGCCTGTGATTTGACGGTGAGTGAAGTAGCTAAATCCACCACCATATCCATGAAAGTTTGGAAAACCAGTGTTTTCGACCTGCATTCCTGACTACGAGATGGCACGCCTCGGGATTAATACCTAGCAACTATAAGGAGGCGGTTACGAATATCTCGGGGTGAGGCTGTTGCCGAATGGACTGGGTAAGAACGACATCGTCTCCCTAATAGAGGCTACTCGCAATTACCAGGATCATTTGCCAAGTGTGCCTGCACCAGGCACGACGTTTGCATCGTCAAGAGGATTCGCGAGTACCCTGCATCGGCCGAGTTAGTCTTCTTCTACGATTGTGAATGCTGGACCGTGAGCGTGGAAGATAAGCGACAACCCGTGGTAATTGACTCCGGCTGCCTGAGAGCCATCCTTAGAGTGAAGTACAACGACATCGTCTCACTTGGAGGCACAAGCTTGATCTACGTCTGACAGTACAGACAGTGAACAATCCCACGAAAGGTTTTCCGAAATTCTGAGTCGCGTTTTCGACTAGAAAGTATTACTTAGGCGGGCGTTTTAGTGTTGATTATCGTACAACTCTCATCCATGACTCCCCGAAACTAGTGTCTGCGTAGCGGCCATAAGCCCGGCAACCGCATCAGCCAGCGGGTTAAGCCAGATGAGGGTATCTGGTGATGTGTACCTTCGCACACCCGGCAACTATGCTCCCCTTACCATCAGTCCTCCTCTCTACCACTCAAAAATTCCTAGGGAGGGGACGACATGCAATCCGGTAAGTGGCCAAGATTAACTCAGGTAGCTCTCAACTAAACAAAGTCGTGCCGCATAATGAAGCTTGGCGACAGTCTGAAATGTCTTAGCAGCTCTATTTAGGGATAGCATTGCCAAAACCCTTTGGGGGGGGGGAGCCAAAATAGGTGTCCTAAACAAATCCTGAGCCACCGTCATCTACAAATATGTCGTGGTTCGTACATGTAAACTTGCGGTCGGAACAACCAACAGAACAACAGGGGCCGTACCCGCCTCCCTGCACCACACCACAGGCTGCTAGATTGAGTTCGCTTACGCTGGCAGCCTGGAATGTTCGTCCCCTTTCAGACAATCTGACGGGGCAAAAGACCGGAACAGAGTACGGTGTTAATCACTCGAGAACTAGCGAGCTACAAGGTGCGCATCGCTGCTTTCAGCGAGATCCGATTCTCTGAACAGGGTCAGCCGGAGGCGGGTGTCGGCAACACCTTCTTCTGGAGCGGCCGCTCAAGGGCAGAGCGCCGCAACGTAGTCATCGCCTTTGTTATCCAGAACGACAGCGTGGGACGACTGCCCTGCCTGTCTCAGGGCACCAGCCACCGCCTGAGGAGCTTGCGCTTGCTTTTTAGGAAAGCCGAATTCGTCACCATCATCAGTGTCTACATCCCTCCCCCAACAAACGGATTCAAGGAGACGAAGATGAAATTCTAAGACCTGTACTCTCTCCTGGCGGTTGTGTTGAATGCGGACAAACTGGTTGCCCTTGGTGACTTCCGTGCCCGCTTCGGGGCAGGCCAGGCTGACAGGGAGTGCTGGGTACCCTTGGTCTCGTCGGCTGTAACCATAACGGCCTCCTGCGAGCCTACGCGGAAGACCGCCCCCTCTCAGCCAACACCTTTTTTCGCCCCCCAACGCGGGGGAAGACAACGTGGATGCACTACCGACCGCGACGCTGACACCGGCTGGACTACTTTCACGTCTATAGGCGAGATCGACAGGACGTGCTGAAGACAACGCAAACACCAGCGGCCTGTTCACTGAAAAGAACACTACACAAAGCCCACACTACCTCCATCGACCTGACAAAAGCCTTGGACACGGTGAATGGCGGTGGACTTTGAAAAAACATGCATAAATTTGGTTGCCCTGGTCGTCTGGAAGATCGCCAGCTATCTTTTCAGTAGCTGGTGCATGCAGACCCGGACGCATCTATCCACAATCTGTTCTTCGTGAACGACTGTGCCCTCAACACCGCGACAGAAGTGGATGTGCAGCCAAGCACGGACCTTTTTATTGCCAGCTGCGCCAGCTTCGGGCTGAGCATCAGCACAAGCAAACGGCGGTCATACATCATCCGTCGCCCGACACTAAATACACTGCTCCCTAGCAGCAAGGTCAACGGCATACAAATCAAAACCATAGACAATTTCACTTATTTAGGCTGCGAACTCTCGCGTTGCATTAAAATCAACGAATTCGCCCACCGGATCTCTAAAGTCAGCTAGATTTTCGGTTGGCTGCACGGCTGAGTGAAATCGCTATGATTCCCACCAAAACGCTTAACTCGCTATGCACAAAACTTTCCCTTTGACGACGTTCCTGCATGGAGCGGAGACCTGGGCCGTATACGCCAATCAAGACATAAACAACGATCACGCCCACCTCAGCTGTCTCCGGAGAATCCTAAAGTTGAGGGGACAGGACAGAATGGTGGAAACGGAAGTCTTGGATAGGGCCGGAATCCTCAGCATCTAAGTGATGATGAGGTAATTGCAACTGCGATGAAGCGGCTACCTCGTGAGAATGCACGACGACCGACTGTCTAAGTGACTCTTTTTAGGAGACCTCGCTGGAGTGACTCACCGACAAGGACAAAAAACGGTGCTACAGGGACAATGTGAACAACTCTCGCAAGAACTTGCAAGGAAATCCGCAGATCTGGGAAGATCTCGCCCAGAATCGAACAGCCTGCGGAGGAGCAGTGGAAACCGAAACAACAACCTATGAAGTCAACCGGATTGTTGTTGCCAAGGCCAAAAGGGCGGCTCGAAAGTCTCAAGTGTCCCGATCCATAACGTCAACAGGCAAGTCATTCCAACATGCACGCGCTGCCGACGAACGTTCCGCTAGCGAATCGGTCTTATCAGGCATCTCTTGACCCATTACAACAACCTAACAACCATATCTGCTGCTCCACAAACATTCCCATCGTCGCCCGTGCACCAACTCCTATGGCGTCTACCAACCCCCAAAATCAGTGGTCACATTCCTGATAACCCGACGCTCTAACCGACTTCGTCGATCCCACCAAACCTATCATCCCAGCCACAACCACCTCTCCCACCCCCGCCACCAAAGCGAACACTCCCGACGCACCGCCAACAACTCCCTTACCACTAACAATTGGGACTTAATCCTAATCTGTCCTCATTGCGATTAATCATTCCCCTCATGCATCGACCTGGTCGGTCACAGTGCGATTCCATCGCATTGTGACCGGCGGATCAGTGCCGGAAACCCCGACGTACACTTATTGTATCCGTCCTCACTGTCCACACAGCCTACGCACATTCACTCACCGCATGGGCCTATTTGGCCACATGCGCATCCACAAGAGAAGAATCCCATGCAATATCGGCACGCCAGCACACCAAAAAAATACTCCATCTCCGGCATCACTAACTCCCCATCCACAGGCACAGCAACTACTAGCAGACTCACCACCGCACGCAACTCCGAAGCTCTATGTGGCTCCTTTGCTGCATGTGGGATTCGAGCGGTCCGCCCCCTTTGTGAAATCACGATGTGTCGCATAGGGGGCAGGTCGCGTGCTCAGACGGGCTGTTTTCAGCTGTCACCTACCTCTCTCAATATAAGTATCATTTGGTTGACCGGCTTGGACAGTCGACGGTGCACGGGGAAGGGAACAGAGAGTGAGGGCGGAGGTCTCAGCGCGTATTCTTGGCTATGAACAATCTGGCACGCTTGAGGCTCTCACGGTGGGCTAGAATCCGTGGCTTGGAAGGAGGCTAAATGATGGGATAACACAGCTCTCCTCTCAGGACAGAGAGTCGGGCTGCAATGGCTTCCTAATGTGGCCTTTGTGGCAGTCCCACTCAGTGGGGATCTGAGCTGCCCTTCCCCTTCTTGTTGTGCGAAATCTTGGTTTCTTTTGCGCGGACCAGGGATGTGATGGCACGCCCGGGCGGCGGTTCACGCCGCGCCAGCCACCTGCATCCGATTCCGCCTCCGGTCTTTTTGACTCTATCTTGACATTGGGCCCAAGTGGATGAGGGGAGTGCGGCTGACGCTGCGCAAGTCCACCGCCACTGCACCCACCCCGCTGTCGGACACACGCAGACATCGTCAGCAACGACGATCAAACGGTCAAAGTGCAGCATAATCCCATGATACCCAGTTCACGTCAGAATTCTGGCTTTCCAATAAGTCTCTTCCCAGCCACCTGCGAAAACCGCACTCGGTGAAAAGTGGCTACTTAAATAGTAAACATTTTTCTGATTGGCTTAAGGCACACTTAAACCAAAATATATCTTCTAAAAAGCATTGTCAAAAATAGCCTTTCTAGCATTTATCTGGCACCAAATTGCGTCTTCCTTAAGTTTTATACGCTAGAAAATGGCATCGTTTGGTTTTAAAGTTAGCATTTGTGAGACTTTTAAAGCCGTGAAATGTCCACTCTAATAGCATGCTATTTGTCTATTTATTAGCGCCGCTTATAAAATAAACAACAGAATCTACATCCACCGCAAAATGTTATGAGCTCAATATAGTAGTGTCTAAATTGCGTTGAGAAATGTGTGATTTTCCTAACATGGAATGTATACAGCTTGTTGAATGTAAACTCTAAAGGTAAATATGACGGCCGATCAGGATGAAAAGGATTCGGGAATTTTAAAACTTTTGAAACGTAGATATACCCTCCCTTCGGGTATAAAATTTAGAGAGGACATAATGTGCTACCAGATAAATCGTTTTATGCATGTTTTCTATGCAGTATAGATGAACCTAAAAGGGCACCGCAAAACAACAGTAATGATTAATGCCAGCTAAGTTGCCACTCTTTACCGAGTGCGTTTTTTGTAGACAGCCAAAATAAAGTGAATCATGGCGTAACTGAAATATCTGGGGATTTTGTTGAACGATAATCAATACTAGAACCCCAACCAGTTAATCCCTCTCAACCGGAAAACACATTTCTGGATTTCGGTTAACACTTACTGAGATTGGTCCCTGACTGTATATATACGCTCCTCAGTAGCACACAAGCCAGCCAGTGATTGTCATGCAGACTGTCTAGCTAAATAGCCGTGCAAACGTTGTCGTCCGACAACGCGGCAACGCATTTCTTTATTACTACAATGGGTGCGAATACCTTTAGACAACATGCCTCTATGATTACTTCTGGCCCCGAAAACAACAAACAGATGCGGGCAGGAAAAATCGAGTGACTGTGAAAAGAAGGCACAATTTCTCACTGAATAAAAGCTGGCAAGATGACAACCAGAGAAATTCCTAAAATGAAACTTTACAGTCCTCGTGACAGCGACTATGCAGGAGGGAAAAGGATCCAACAATACGGTAAGAAAGCAGAGAACAGCACTAAATATGTGGGCGACGATCACCGGTGTGTTAGGTGTCTATTTATCTCGACCAGTTTCCCCTCATGAAACTGTAACTGTCTCTCTAGCTCATCAATGGAAGAGCGGAGGTCGGATAGTCGATTTTGCAGTCGCTTTTCCTTTTCGGCTTCATTATTTGACTGTCGACGATATTCCAGAGCAAGCAGAACAGTCCCGATAGTAAACATTATAAACTCCCCAAGGATTTCAGCGCCAATTTCAGCCGCCGCATCATCGGACAGTTTTTGTACCGTTTTGGGCTTTTCCAGTCCGAGTAATCTCAGTCTTAGTCGAGTATCCCAAAGATGGTAGACTGAAAATAGGTAATGATGAAGGGTGAGATGGAGCGACTGGCTTACGATGTCCTGGGGGAGTGCAAATATAACGGTGGAAGAAGGCATTGCCCTTAGCTCGGCGTTTTAGGTTGTTTACGATGGGGCGGCTGATTTGTTTGGCGGCAAGGATACCCAGCTTAAAGACTGGGAAAACGCCAACCATGGCGTGGTCTGGAAAAAGAAATAAATGCAAATCATCAGATAGAGATACAAAAACAAGTGTTCACTGACATAGTTGAGAAACAGTTTATTCAGTTATTATTTCGGCATTGCGTACGGAGCATTTTAAGATCCATTTCGCCGTCTGAAGCGCTTGGAAGAACGGCACAGGATCAGTGCAACAGATACGCGTGGTAGTTAACCGAAAGACTGGGATCGGTCAACTAAGCTGATTAAACGTGCAACGGAGTAAACAATGGAAAAAATAACCACAGGTACGGCGCCACAAGGTAAGTCGATTTTGCGAAACCTATGAGTCTATGTTGAGATGCACCTCCTGGCACTTAAGGAGTGATGTTCATTCCCTGACCTTCAAAAAACGGCGGCTTGCGTTTTATTAATGGTTCTGAAGGCGATATTGTATTGAAATCCAGTTGGATGCTTGTCAGGAAAGCGTGGAAACACTAACATCCCACACTATGTTTTACCAAACACTAAAGGAGCCTGGCTCGGGACTAACTGGCCCCTGGTATAAATAGTTCTGACAACTTTAGTAAGGCAACCTGAGTAGAGTACAGGATTTCTGGAGAGTTCTTAACCCTAAAACGCACCCTTATTCAGTTCCAGACCCGTAAATTGAGCAGATTTGCTTGAATTTGTGCGCAATGAAATACACTTGAACGAAGAGAACCAGGCAGATCAGAGCTTCGTAACGACTTCTGGTCCTGTGCAGTTTCCGGCATGGATGTCAAACGCAGAGTAGCATGTATCTTCACGCGAGGATTTTGGTCCCTAACATTCCAAACGATAGTTTGTTGAACGCGACAAATGTCTCGTAAAACAGCGATGACTGTTCGTAAACCAGATTGTGGAAAGAACTTGTGCAGTGTCGATCTGACTCTTTCTCTCTACACCTATCACGCATCGATTGTAAGACTAGGTCATAAATGGATGCAATATGGCGTCGTGCCTGATACAGCATTATGCTTAAGTCTAGCTATGCAACAAAACTGAACAAGGCTTTGCAATGTACACCAACAACGTTGGAAGGATAAGCCGGCTAGCATCACTTGATTTTGCCTGACAGTCGGGGCCGGTACCGAAGAGTGGTTGCAACGCTCAGCACAGCTACGTCGAGTGACAGAGGAAAGCTTGGCACCAGGATGAATCAGAGGGCATTATTTTATACAAACTAGGAGGATTCAGCTACAAATTGCTTATGAATCACGCCAGTTCATGTGTGGGAGCTTCCCTGGGCACTAGTGATCCAAGAAACGAAGTGTGGCCTAGCCTGCTAGTCAGTGTTGCAAATTAGTCAGTTGCAAATCAATACAGTAGTACTAGCTGAATGATAAATAAGTAGGCATGCTTCTTAACTGGTGCCACAACGTCCACAGAAAAGGACAAATCCAAATCTTTTCTATAGAGTCCGCGAAAAACTAAAATCTTTGAAGTCTGGAGGCTCCTGCGACTGCAATGAGTTTTTTCTGACTGTTTCCAGTCACTCTGCAGAGCAAAAATGGACAGCAGCTGCCTCTGAAGCGCTTTCCGTTGGAAAAAAACTAGCTCGAACTGAAGAAAACTGTCCAAAATACTTATTAGGAGGCCCTGGGTCACCGCAGACTTAGGCGTAATAATTGGAGAGCTGGAGGAAAACCCGGTTGGTAGGTGGTACAATGGCTGTTCACTTTCAGGACGGTTCGAAATTTAGAGGCCTGCGCCGCAAGACTATGCGCCCTAGATGACACGACCGCAGTGAAATCTGAAAAGGTCAACGCCTTTTGGCCAAAAATGAGGCCAGGAGACATCGGGATCTTGAATGTGAGCCGACTCAATAGGTTTGCTGGTCAAATAAACAGGGATAAGCAAGATTCGGTGACGGCATACGTGTCGAGCATACCAGCCAGAAGGGAGGGGCATGTTACCCGTTACTGAACGCGTTGTCATGACCTTATCAGCTGCCATCCCGGTATCTGAGTATAACTCCGTGCCCGATGCCCAGCATCTACCTACATCCCTGAGACGACATAAATGGTGAATAACAGCAAAGCACCTGGCGAAGACTGTCTTCCGGCGGAAAACTACGTCTGGTCCAGAAGTGGTTACCAGCCGGCCACAAAGTCTTTCGAGCCAAAGTTGAGATACAGAGACGGTACACATACGCTGGGATGAAGCCGTGGCTGTAACGACCTTCAAGAAGAGAGACGAATCATCGTCCAAAAAACGGTGCCGCCTAAGTTTTTGCAGTCGTCCTTCCCAATCACTTCGTGTGCATTACAAGGAGCCTAGGAGAAATAGAAGGTGCGGTTTTTGTTCGGGGCGAGGATGTGTTGATCCACACTTCTCGCTTCGCCGAACCATCGAAGGCAGTTACTGATACTCATGAACAGCCCATCCACATGTTACTTTGGTTTGCCCTTCCGTTCATCGACACCGCGTGTGGCCCGGTATGTCGCATAATGACGTGCTAATAAGATTATTCCGATTGCGGCGGAACTCCCACAGTAAAACAAGGATCAAGATCCGCGTGAGTGACAAGAAGAATGACTCATTTCATGCACACGTTTTGATGGTGAATTGACCGGTCGTCAGATGATAGGCAGCAACGATCGCCCGTCAGAGTGACACTTATGTAATAACACTAAGCTGTATATCGTTCTACTGTAATAAGCCAGAATTTTTGAGAGGGCAAGAAGAAGAATGACTAGCGAAAAAATGCCCTTAGTTTCAATCCAACTTATCCGAGTGCATCGGGCAGAGGGGGTGTGGACAATCACTGTCGTAGAAGCCCGATGAATTGCGCATAATTTTCGTTAAAATATGGGAGACCTGTGTAGCACTGACAACGCCGAAGATAGGAATGCCGCAAACGCTCGGCGTTGTCAGCGAAAAGCTATTTAAGATAAAGGTCGCTGTGGGCACGGATGTGCATTTCTCGATTGCACTTCTACTTTTATTAAGTTCCGCCACGCGACCTGGCTTCATCGTGTTTTGTTTGGAACGCCAAGTGCCTCTTTCAAATTGAATTAATAGGACGGTAAAGTGCACTCGGGTGGGCATCGACGAGGGGGTGTAGAAAAAAGGCTCCTTTTCTCGCACAGGCCTAGTACCGTTAATCAATTAGATTACTGGCTCGCAAATCATACGGGCTAGCGAATGCTTAGTCCTGAGCGCCTTAATGCTATCAGGGGGCCCGATTATTTGTATCGCCGACGATGCAAATAATCGGTAACGCCTTTTTGGAATTGAGAAAATTCAAAGAAAACGTGCTAATGATACAACCAGAGCTTCCAAAAAAATATGGTCACTAACACCTACCTTAGAGCCAGAAGAACAAATGTTTAAAATGAGAAATGACTAACGGGGCGATGAACTGCTCAACGACGTCGCGGAACGTCGCCTGCCCTTTATTGGTTCTCATTTCGGTTTTCTGATTGGCGGAGTCAGTCAGCTGATTGGCCTTGTGCCTTGCCGTTGATTGGTGGGAGCCCGTCAGCTGATTGGGCAGGCTTTCTATGCGCGGGTATTTGAATTTGTCAAG